>PVJI01015784.1:0-40127 GCA_004026765.1 Micronycteris hirsuta
CTCTGAAAGGCAAGGACCTACATCCAAGAATACTCTATCCAGCAAAGATTTCATTTAGAATGGAAGGACAGAGAAAGTGCTTTGCAGATAAGGTCAAGTTCAAGAAGTTCATCACCACCCAGCCTTTATTGTATGAAATGTTGAAGGGAATTATATGAGGTATGGAGGAATATCAACAGGGGAGGGGTAGGGGGAGAGGGTGGGAATGGGGCACAGAACAAGTAGCATAAATGGGAGGTAGACAACAGACAAGGGGAGGTTAGAACACTATAGGAAGTACAGGAGCAGAAGGACTTATGTGTATGACCTATGGACAAAACTAAAGGGAGGGGAAAGGGGGGTAAGGGGGAGGGGGGAATGAAGGGGGGAAATGGGGCAACTGTAACAGCATAATCAATAAAATATAGTTAAAAAAAACTGGGTATTGCTGTATCTTTTAAAATAAGACAGTGTTTGATGAGTGTTTAGGCCCCCAGCTGCACAATTCATTGACTTTTAAAATAAGATTTTTATCACAGAAGTTGATATTGTGAGAACCCAGCCATTGCCGCTTGATTTATCTGCTCTTTGTGGGTGGTAGGGATTTTTTAAAAAACAATAAAAACAGAAGTGGCTTGTGCACTAAGACATCACTTTAAGCTTTACATCACACATATTTAATCATCACTGTGAATTTATGAAATCTCCACCAAGCTTGAAAGCAATCTGTTAGCTTGGTAATTGGTTGCCTGCCTCTGAAGAAAGGGAAGGCAGACATTTTCACCTGACACTTGGCGCACAGATCCAACTAGCCGTTGCTGGTGCTTTCCAGACAGCACCAGCGGTGAGTTAAAATTCACATTCCAGGTTAGGTAAAAAATGTTTAATTTAGAGTCAATGGTAGCAGAACATAGTTTAATGGTAATCATCGGATAATGGCATAGGGAACGCAAAGTCACCTGCTATTGGCAATTTTGTACTTTGCTAGTACAGAAACCATAGAGGAAATGTTCATGAAATTTTCTCCCTTTTTTGGAAAGCAATTTCCATGGAGAAAAAAAAATACAGGCTTATTGTCAAAAGTGAGATCTCAGCTCTGCTGCGTACTAGTTGTATGACATTAACTAAGTCACTTCACCTTTCAGAGACCCTGAAACGTGATCCTAGTTACTTCACAATGCTGTTGTGAGGAGTAAATGAATATGTGAGTGTGCATATTTTAAATACATGATGAATGCTAGTTTCTTTCCACTCTGCAGAACTGAGAAATAAGACACAGGAGATAAAAGGATTGTGCTCAACTGTTCAAGAAACACATCTGCCCTGATGTGTGTGTCCTATTAGAAAAGCCCTCAGTTGTTCCAACTTCTGGATCCGATTGTAATTGCCCATTTCTTGGCTCCCCTTAGAAAAAAGCACAAAAGAATGAACGATGTTTGTTGTAGCCGATTTCTTTCCTCACATTCCTTCTCAAGCTCCCCCACTAAGAGAAGCCACTCTTATGAGGTCATTAATGACTTCGCATGGCACCCTTCTCTTCTCTACATATTCATTAACTATACATATGACAATCTCAACCAATCCTATGGCTCAGGAAACTACCAACCCTGTGCTGATGAACCCCAAATTTTTATCTCTATCTTGGCCCTCTCCCCTGAACTTTGTTTCTTATATTCAATTGTCTACTCAATATTATTGTTTGGATGCTATGAGAGACACCTCCGATTTAACAGGTTCAAAATTAAACTCCCAATCTTCCCTTTAACGCCTGCTCCTTCCATAATCTTCCCACCACAGTCAGTGGGAATGTGATCCTTTCAGTGGATCAGGACTAAATCCTTGAAAGCGTCTGTATCTTTGAGTTTTCACCGCTTTATGTTACTCTAGCAAAAATCCAAAATCTCTACAGTTTACAAAACCATATTTATTATTTGCTCATGTTACATATCAGCAGAGGGTAGGCTGTTTTACAACGTCTGCTCTGGATCCAGGCTAAAAGAGCAGCCACCTTTGAGACACTGCATTTCTCCTGGCAAAGGACACAGAGGTCCCTCATAGTAGCATTTAGAGTTACTGCTAGAAATGAGAACATCACTTCCATTCCTAATTCATTAGCCAAAGGAAGTCACATGTCCAAGCCTGGTGCTGGGGAGCAGTGCAAGGATGATTCTCCCAGAGGGACAGGCCCAGTGGGAAGGGTCAGCAAATATTTTGGTAACAATACAAGAATTGTTGATTCCTCTTTTTCTTTCAGACCTCATAAGCAATGCATCAGAAATTCCTGTAGGTTCTATCTTCAAAATATATCCAGAATGTAACCATTTCTCACCATATTCACTGCCACCTCCCTGGTCCAATATGCCCCCATCTTGTGCCCGAACATTGCAGTAGCCCCAACTGGTCCTTGTGCTTCTGCCCTTGCCTTCCTGCTGCCTATTCTTAACACAAAACCCTGGATAATTCTGCAAAATTGTAATTCAAATCATGTCACCCCTCTGCTTAAAACTGTCTGATGGGTCTTCATTCTCTAAAAAACAACAACAAGAAGAAAACCAGTCAAAAGTCCTCTCACCATGAACAATGGTCTGCAAGACTTTGCATTATCTGCCCAGCATGTCTCATTTCTTTTCTGGCTCTATTTCCTGAGCATCCCCCATCACCAACTCCAATGCAATCATATTGAACATTTCGCTGTTCTTTAAATCATTGGTACACCCCAGCCTCAGGGCCTTTGCACTGGTTCTGTTTAGTTGGAAACCTCCACCCTCAGGTAGGTGTCTGGCTTGCTCCTTCCTGCCCTTCAGGTCTTAAATGTGCCTTCTTACTGAAGCCCACCCTGGCCAGCTATCTCATTTAAAATTTCAGCTCCTATCCCATGCTAATTTTTACTCTGAGATGATACATTGATAATGTAACTATCAGTTATTAATAAAATCCTCTTTACAAATCAAAGTAGGATACATCATATTTCAACTTACTACGTAATTTACTCATTTATTCTATTGTCGCACCTTGCTAAAATGTAAACCTCTCAAAAGCAGGAATCTTTGTTTCATTCTCTGATGCATCCAGAGGCATCTAGACCCTTAGATACAACTAGGCAGACTCCAACTACAACACCATTGAGCACATAGTAAGTAATTTAATATTGTTAAACGTATGAACGAATCTTGCATAATCTTCTTACTCTGCCTCATCAATTTCCCTTCCTAACATTGTGAAGGTTACCTGGCCCATCACTTAGGAAATATTCCAATTAAGAACCTATAGCTGACATCAAAATTTCTTGTTCTTAATACTTCATTAATTTCCCAACAAAAGCTTAAGGGTCAGATGAACTAAATATGAGATTCATTTTGGCTGAGCAAATATCTTGCTATGTCTCTAACTGCACTATAACAGTAATATGAACATCTAAAACACTTTCCTTCTGCTGTTTTCGGTTGGTAGGGGGAGGCTGGAAGAGGTTGCAGCAAATATTCTGAACCGAAGCTTAAATCTTAGACACTTTGAAAAAGGAGCCCCAAAAGAATCCATTTAGAAACAGTGACTTCTTAATTATAATTGTCTGTGAAAGCAACAGAAGATATATACAAAATATTATAAGTAGTTCAGGAAAAAATGATAAAGGAAAATATTTCCAGATAACACTGTTATTTTCTTTGAATGAGACCCTGTAGTTAAGTTGATATATTTTTGTAGCCTGCAGTCTCCTTGGAGGAAAACCAATTTCTTTGGTTATTGGCTCCCTCTTCATCTTTTCAAAATATACTGAGCAAATTGCTGTCTGGTATTTCACATGCCATCATAGATAAAGTCTCAACCAGTTGCTCCACATAGTAATAGAAGTCAAAATAATTAACCAGAATGGTGTAAGCATTAAAATAAAAAGTGACAGGTAGAATTAACCCAGGAAAAAACATAAAATTGTAGGAGTAGCCACATTGGCTCTACATATAATAAACCAGTTTTGTGAACAGATTATTGAAATTAAGACCAAATGTATGTCTTTTTTCATAATCAGAAATAATGAAAACAAAAATATTTCAATAACTATTGGGCAAAATGTACCTAGTCATCAAAATGAGTAGTGATCATATCATTAACAATCTAAGATGGCAGAAAGGACTAATTGTCCACTCAGAACTCAGCCTTCCTCTGAGAATACAGAACACATACAGCTGTTCCCGGGAAGTGCCTGCCCAGCCAGGGATCACGTTGCCAGCACTCCCCGCACGCAGGTGGGACCAAGGGGTGAGGTGTCATCGATGGAATGAAAACAGAAAGGATGAGTGGCGCTTCTGGGCCCTGTGATTAGGGAGCAAGTGTCTTCCATGCTCTTGTCCCTTCTGCTGCCTAGAAGCAGACTCGCAGGCCCTAAGGACCGGGCAGCTACGGACGGGGGGTGCCTGGCTTTGTGAATCACTGTGCGGGGAAACCTAAAGACCAAGAACTCAATTGAATTGTTATCTTTTTTAAAAACTCAAATTTGGTAAAGAAATAGCCATGAACAGGTAGGTCCCTTTAAAACATTATATAAAACAAAAATGAAAATCAACCTTAAAAGGAAGATAATTAAGTAAATGATGATACATTTTCTTAGACTGGTTATTATGTATTAAATCTGAAAAAAAATTAGAGAAAATATACCTTAAATGTGGTAAGATAAGATTGATGTTACAGGAAAGGTGGTATAGATAACTGACAGATAGATAGGGAGATAGGTAGGTAGGTAGACAGATGATAGATAGATAGATAGATAGATAGATAGATAGATAGATAGATAGATAGATGAAAGAAGGATATAGGGTGGAAAGAAGCAGGGAGGGGAGATAGAAAGCAAATTACCAAAATGGGAAATCACTAAAAGCCTGAACTTTAGGGGAAGAATCATACTATACTCTGAGCCCACAGCTGGGGAGAGGCAGGGAGAGGGGAGAACGTGTGCCGTGTTACACCATCTGGGGAGGTCTCAGACTAAGATGAAAGCAGCTCAGTTTTCACCATTTACACTTCAGTGGTGTAGAAATGAGTACACTTCCCCCTTTCTCCGTTAGGTGCATTTCATTATTTTTCCTTCAAAAAGGGCCCAGGCTGGTGTGGCTCAGTGGATTGAGCACTGGCCTGAGAACCAAAGGGTCGCCAGTCCAATTTCCAGTCAGGGCCCAGGCCTGGGTTGTGGGCCCGGCCCCCAGTGAGGGGCATGTGAGAGGCAACCACACATTGATGTTTCTCTCCCTCTCTTTCTCACTCTCTAAAAATAAATAAATAAAATATTTTTAAAAAATCAAAAAGGTAAGCTCCTTGGGAGTGGGATCATTGTTTGTGTTCCTCTACACCAGTGCCGCTGCTAGCACACAGAAGGCTCTCCATGAACTCATTAATTCTACAAATGTTTGCATGCCTGCTATGTGATAGACCTTTTGCTAGGCACGAAGACAGAGCAATGAACAAAGTCACTCTCTTCCTGCAGCTTACCTTTGGAAAAATATATCGGGTTGGTGTTACCTGCTTTCCTTTCTCACTGACGCAGAATCTGTTTGGGCTTAAAGACATCACTAAAATACTTTTTAAATAGCTTTAAGTATTTTCACCACTACACACCCATAAGATGGCTATAATTTTAAAAGGCAGATAATAACATGTATTGGAGAAAATACAGAAAAATTGCAACCCTCAAACACTGCTGATGAGAGAACAAAATGGTGTAGCCACTTTGGAAAATAGTTTTACTATTTCTCCGAAGGTTAAACATAGTGTTACCATATGATGCAGCAATTTCATTCCTAGGTATATACCCAAGAGAAATAAAAACATGCCTACACACAGACTTGTTCATCGCTAATATTTGCAGTAGCTTCAGTCATAATAGCCCAAAATGAAAATGACTTAAATGTTCATTAGTAGAGGAACAGATAAATTACAGCACATCCATACAATGGAATATTACACGGCCATTAAAACAAATTAAGTACTGATACCAGCTACGACATGAATGAGAACTTGAAAACATTGTTCAGTGAAAGAAGCTACTCACAAGGGATCATGTATTGCATGACTGCATTACTGTGCAATGACTAGAACAGGCAAAGCAATAGAGACTGCAGGGAGATGGTGATTGCGTAGGGTAGGGATGAGCTGGGGGACTGAAGAGAGCTGGTAGCAGAGGGGAGCAGGGTTTCCTTCTGGGATGATAAAAATGTTCTAAAATTAATGATGGTTATGATTACACAGCTCTTGTAAATGTACAAAAAAATCAATTGTACAATTTAAATGAGGAAACTGTATGGTTTGTGAGGTACATCTCAACAAAGCCGTTTTAAGGAAGGAGAAGAACAAGCAGAAGGAGGAGGAGGAGGGCGAGGGAGTGGGTATTTGGAGCCACCACGAAAGGCTCTGCATGAAGGCTGGCAATTATCTTGAGGATCTGAAGCTCCTTTCAGTACAACTCAGTAGTGTTTGCAAGAGAATGACTCATCATCACTTTTAAGTCTTCTTGAAAAAATGAAAATTGGTATCCCATGACAACGAACTATCTTTTTTTTTTTAATGGAAGGGGCATTATAAAACATTGCCAACTCTTTTTTTAGTGGAAATATGATTTTCAAAGTTGCACAGCTGGAACACATCAATTGACTGAGAAGGTTCCTGCTTCCCTGACAACCGTTAGCAACAATGAGTCAGACAGAAAACAGATAGATCTGTCTTTCTGTCCAGCTGGAATACACTCATTAAATAACAGATGAGAAGAGCAATAATAGACTTTCTTCAATATAAGCCTTAAAGTAAAATAATCAAAAAATCCTTTGCATACTGGAATCGGATTATCATATTACAGAGCAGTGAGCAAATTGGCCTCTATTATAAAAATGCAAATGAATACATGACTTTGATTATTTGCAGCATTCTAAAATTAATCTATTAGCTGAATTATTATGCTGCAGTTCAGACCAGCCCGGAAGGCTGGCCACGATTTATACCCTGACCACATGCAATTCCTTAATGACAGGGGAGAAAGGAGCTGTAGGGCTCGGTGTAGGGCTTGGTGAGGCTATGGCTTTATAGCTGGCTCTGAGGGGTCACCTGTGTCACGCCCTGGGGCATGCCCGGCTGTGGACTGCTGTGCTCCATCACCACACATGCTATCTGATTGCAGCAAGCTCTTGTAACGTTTACTTCTTAGTGTTGTTGCTAATAATGACCAGCATTTCCATGTTTCATTCTCATGGACCTTCCTCTGGGTTCTGCGTCTATCTGTTGGTTCAGACTTCCACACCATTGCCAAAAGCACAAAAAAATCTCTTCTAAAAACAAAGCTCACTAGGCCATCAGGTGAATTTGCTCAAAGGGATCACTGGCTTTCACACATAAGTAAAGAGGTCCTTTGGGTGCTGATGCTACCCATGTGGCATGATTTCTGTATTTTCATCTCTTAGCTCTCAGGAATCAAATCTCACTCTTGGGATAGGCCTGTGTAAGTAATGGCAGACAGCACTGTCGGCAATGGAAGGAACGCATCTGAGTGAGCCCTGGCTGAGCTGCGCCCCCCTCGCGTACCCAACCGCTCCTCAGGCACAGTTTCCAACCTCTCTGGTGCCGTAAAATAAAGGGATTAGACTAATGTTCTCTGAGGTCCTTTCTGACTCTAAAACGTTCTTCCTTTAATTCAACTAAACTGGCCTCTCTAGAACTCAATTAATTCTGTTTCTTATTACGAGGCAAAATTATTATTATATGAGAAACTGGCTCTTGGTTACTCATTCAAGGAAAATAAGCAGAATTTGTAGCAAGTGGCATTTGATTTATCTTTTTGCATTCAAGATTTTGGCTTTAATTTGAGAATCATTTCCCGAAATGCAAAATGAAAGAATCTAAAACAAGAAATGGCCAAAAAGATTTCTCCAAGTGATTGCCTCGGCATAATCTTGATTTCTCCGGTCACTTGTTAGATTTTACCATGCAGTTGTGTTCTGGCAAATCCGATCGAGTCAATGTCTTTTATAGCCAGACTCTGTCCTCTAGTTTCACCTATCATCTGTTCTAGAAAAAGCCATTAAGTCAGTAAAAAGAAGTTGTGGGAGGTTTTACTGCAGAGGATGAGTCTTTTTCACTATGAACATTGACCCGACTGGAAAAGTTTGCACGAGCAGTTTCAGAGATCAGAGTCATCTCACCTATCAGAGAATGGGTCTAGCGAAGAGTAAACCAATAAAACCTCTTCCTCCCTGACCCTCAGGCAACCTCAGACAACAATAGGACATAGCTCCTTTAGATCAGCAGGCATCTCACTTGAAAATGTAAATTTTCTGCTAGGATGTCAGAGACAAAAACGAGAGCAGGTGGAAGTACAGGGCGTTGCAGGGAACAGTGACTCTGAGGCGCTGGGCAGCAGGGATGCTCCCCCAAGGTCACCAAAGAGCAGGAAAGAAAATAAGCCCTCAGACAAACCTCTTCCCTTTGGGTTTCATTTCTTCCCCAACAACTTGACATTTGTTTTTATGTCAGGCCATCTTCTATACTTCTGGGAAGCAGGCAACGTATGAAACAGAACTACGGACTAAGGGTTGGCGCTGGCTGAAGCACCAAGATGGCTGCTTTTTTTTAGTGATGAAATGAAAAGCCTTCATTTTTCCTTATTTGACAAGGTTCTGTAGCTACAAAAGCCTGTAAAGGACAGAACTTTGAAGAGAATTTCTTCTCCACCTTTCCTAGCAGACCTGCCTCAAAACAAGCTGGTACAACAGTTCTTTTTTAAGTGAAGGTACCATCTGTCCACATCCCGCCTCGGGAAGACCTAGATGGTAAGCAGTCATAGCAGGAGGCTCAGCCCTTCAAGTACAGGTGCCATGTGAGCACCACACAGCTTTAGGCCCTGTTCTGGGCGCAGAGGAGCTCCTATTACCCTGGGGACCCTGTGGGATGAGGAGTAGCCACAGCACCATGGTTTTCTCCCCATTCAGACATGCTTCCCTGGGGGAAGTCATTGCTTGAGCCCATTCAACAGGAAGACAGAAACCTTAGCTACGCTGTAACCAGCCACTGCTACCCAGACCTATGCCCTATAGGGTCAGTGGTCACCTGCCTCCCACTCTCCTGCAGGAACAATCGTGCCTCACCGAAAGGCAGCTTTGGTTTGGAGAAGAGGTCAGCATGTGAGGTGACTGGTACTGATGGAGCCAACCGCAGCACCGCCTCGCCTCCGAGCTTCCAAGGCTGAAGTCTCGGTGGTTGCTCTGAGCTTTCAGTATGAGGCCGCATCTAGTACAGGCCCCACCCCCCCAGTGTGTGAACCTTGTTTTATGTTCAGATCAGCTCCCCTTCTCCATGAAGCCTTCATCTGATCTCTGAAATATACATGAATTTTAACATGACCGCCTTCCCTCAACTTCTTAGACTTGAATTGTACACCAAGTGTTTACACGTGGAGTGTTGAGTGGGCTCTTAGGGGAACCAAGTGGGAGAACATCCTGAGCCAGTGCTGGTCTTAGTGGGACAGAGTGCCATGGCTGAGTGGGGCACTGTCCACCCTGAGCCCAGGACATGAGAGGTATATTCGTAACACGTCTACTGGCAGTATGTTGCTTACACTCTTGTTTACCTTCCCTTTCCAGCGGGGCAATGAAGCCCTTCGGGCCAGACCATGTATTCTGCTTCTCCTGAACTACCAACCCCTAACCTCCCACACAGCAATAGATACACCAAGTCACTCCACTTAAACTTGCACCACAGATTCCCAGCAGTTCTAGAAGCAGTGGGGAAGAGTCTGCAGGGTCATCATATAAGTTCACTACACAATCTCGGCAATCCCAGAACCTCTGAATTTGTGAACCCTCTTTCTCTTCCCCTCTCCTGCTTGCTCGCTGTCTGTGTTAGCATAGATAAAATGACACGCATCACAGACCATTACCATATGGCATATAATCAAGTGCTAAATCGTGTGGCACACATGGCAGGAATTCAGAGATAACGAACATCAACATGTAGACATACCCAATTTGTGAGAGGATTCTCTTATTCCACAAGTATGTATTTATGAGCCAGGTACAGTGGCAATCGCTGGAAAATGATGGTGAGTCACACTGGCACGGTCCCTGCCCTCGTGGCTTTCCCAGGTCCTTCCACTCCCAGCTGTGTATACCTAGATCCCAGGTGGCAAACACAAGGCCCACAGGCCGAGTCTGGCCCTCCACCTTGTTTTACCCGGCCCAGCACCTTGTTTCTACCCAGCATCAGCGCCGAGCTCCTTGCCCCTAGCTAAGGAATAGTTACATTTATACAGTCCTAAAATTACATTCGGCCCTTTGAAGGCAACCACGAGACTGACGCAGCCCCTGGTGAAGATGAGTTTGACACCCCTGACCTACATGGTTACCCAGTGCACAAGGAGCAGGTCCTGGAACCACAACCAGCTCCCAGAACCAGCAAGATCAGGGACCTTGGCATCCACTTCCAAACCCACTGTTTTGGCTTTGTTTCCCACCATAGATAAGTTTTTCCCACTCTAGAATGTTATACGCATGGAGCCACGTGCATGTACTCCCTAGTGCGCAGCTTCTCTGACTCAGCACCAGGCGTTTGGGCTCCGTCTGCACCGCGGCGTGTTGAGGCAGTGCGCTCCTTTGTGTTGCTGTGCGGTGTTCCATTATGTGGCCATACCGGCGTTTCTCCATGCTGCCCTTTGTGGACATCTGGGCTGTTGCCACTGCCTTCTGCCTGCCTAGAGAGGCCTCTTCCCATGACAAAGAGAATGGTCACTGGAGTCACACTGACAAGGGTTAGAGCTACTGCTGAGTGACACTGGGCAAGTCTCTCAGCTTCCCTGACTCTCACTTTGCTCCTGCAAGGGTAATAGTGACAATACCCCAGAGAAGAAAACAGCTCTAAGACCAGGACCTGAAACACAGCCAGTTCTTCATAACAGGAGCATTTGTATGATGATGTACGTGTTTTCTAAGGCTGCTATCTCAGAGTACCACAAGCTCGGTGGCTTAAAACAGAAATGTATTTGCTCCCAGTTCTGGAGGCTACAAGTTTGAAATCAAGGTGTTGAAAGGGCCATGACCTCCCTGAAGGCTCTAGAAGCAGAATCTGTTCCATACCTTTCTCTCAGCTTCTGGTGTTGTGGGTAAACCCTGGGATTCCTTGGCTTGTAGACACCCCACTCGTGATTATACCTCCACCTTCGCATGGCATTCTTCCCTTTTCTTATAAGGACACCAATCACACTGGATTTAAGGCCCACTCTGCTCCAGCATGACCTCATCTTAACTGATTACATCTGCAACCACACTATTTCCAACTACAGTCACGTTCTGAGCTTCCAGGAGCAACATGAATCTGGGGCGGGGATGCTACCCAACCCACTACAATTATATCCCCAACTTAATTTTAAAATCATTTATTTAAAGATTTGTGTCTTATAAAATATAGCTCCGCATCCCTTGCATGTAATCAGTGGTCAATAACTATTTGACAAAGCAGAAACTGATCATAATAATACCTTTAGTCTGTATTCTGAGGATAAGTTTTTAAAAAAATATCCAACAAAAGAATGTAGCATAGATTTTTAGCCTCACTTCTAATGGGTTTCACTGTATCTTTTTGGAATCTTTGGCCTCCAGAAACTAATACAGTTCCATAAGAAATTAGCATTTTTATATAGCTAATCAGAGGTCCATGTTGTTCCATCTAGATCTGATTAACAGAAAAAGATTGAAAATGATTTTCAGATTATATTTCAGCTATAGTAACACATTCTCTTTAATATTTGTTCTCAGATACACCAGTACTATGACATTCTACTAGACCTGGAAATTTCTTCCTACGAGGCAGAAACTGCTAAAAAATGCAAACACTTTACCACATAATCGTTGCCTTCTCAGTTCTTCAGTTAACAAGGAAAAAACATTAAATTTAAATTCCTTGTTTACAGAAGGATAGATATAAACAGAGACCACATCTACTTAATTTCCCTTGTATCTTCTCTGTTGTTTATGTCGTTTTTCTTTCATGGCCTCGCAGTCCATAGGAATAGAATTTGTCAGGTATCAGAATCACAGTTAGATGTGTTAGATAATACAGGCTCAGTGTTACTCCTTATGATATCCACAGGAAGGATACCATGAGGCCGGTCTGGGCTCTTCTTAGGGTCCTCAATAACTTCTTAGGATGAATGGATTTAAAAAAATCCCCCATGGTGCTAAATCTCAAAGATGCTGAAATATTAAGATTAGAGAGGATCAAAAAATAGCGACTGTTTTCTCAAATCTTCCGTCACAGATGGCAGTATGCAAACCGTGCGGCGAGTGCACAGAGGTGGAACTGCTCTGCGAGGCCACGTCCTCTCGGCACGGTTCCCACTGGGAAGCAGTTTGGATATCACCCATCAAGCTCCCTTTCTCACCTGGGTTGGCTTGGGTCCCCTTCGCACCCGTGAAGGAAGGTCACATCTTTAACTGCAGATTCCTCTAAGATGGTGAAAGCCTAGAGGTGGGAGCACCTCTACATCCACTTTTATCAATTTGCAGCTGATGAAACTGCCAATATTTGATGGCTTGTAATCTTTGTAAGGTTCAACTTAAAACTTCCATTTTTCAAGGGAACTTCTGGAGACACTTAGGTTTTGCTATTTGGACTTCTTTTTCCATTTTCAATTTTTCTGCTTCATTGGTAACCTGAAAAAGCCATTTAGTTCTAATGTGGGATTCAAGATTTGAGGGTATATTTTCTAAATAAAGATAATTCTTTTCTCATATTTAAGCACTAGCTCAAATTTCTCTTAAAAAAAAAAAAAACATGAGACGGCTATTTTATAAATATTTGAGGAAGTGACCACCAGTGTGTGAAGTAACAACAACGTCTGTATGGCATACAATTTGAAGAACGCATAGACAATATTGAACACCTATTCAGTCACGGCTTAATTTGATCTTGTCCTGAAAATGTTGAATAATGATATTTAACCAATAAAAACATAGGATCACACAAGAAAATTAATGCAGCATGTGTTGTACATACTTACACATACAACAAATAGCAAATTTATTTCCTAGCTCTGCCCACAGAGAGGGCCTAGAAGGTTAACATCTCAAGAGCAATGTACCTATATCATGCTTTCCAAATATTATTACCAAACAGAAAGAACCAGAAACAGTTGACTCCAGGGCTGTATCAGGACAATGTGAAAATGAACCCACAACATTTTGTGATACCAGGAAGTAAGGAAGTGTTCACAAAACTGGGTGAGAATATAAAGAAAGACACAGGGGCACAGGAGCCCCCATTCAGTAAAGCTTGTGTGATTTGAGCAGAATGAATAATAATATTAGAACACAAATAATAAAAACTCATTTTCATACTAATATTAATAAATAAAAATGGAATCAATAAGTAATTAAGGGAAGAAGGAATGACTGTTTCTTATAAAAATTCAATGAAAATGGAAAATATGAAAAAATGGGATATTACAATTAGAATAGCACAGTCATAATTGCTGCAGGCTCAGTCCACCGACAGATACTGTAATTAGTAGGCAAAAGTTTAAAAGCAGGGTATTTGCATAGCCTCAATGTATCTCCTTCAAAATAAACATTTATTAATTACAAAAGAAAATAGTAGCTCTACAGTGGACAAGTCTAGCAGGGGCCGCCTAAGCCAGTAGCCAAGGTTACCATCTCTGGGAACAGGATGTACTGACATCACGTGACCTCTTGGGAGGTGCCGTGCTGAGAAGGGCACACACCTGCGTGGTACCCCTGCCAAGGTAGAAACCTCAATCTAATCAAGAGAAAACTCACACAATCCCAAATTGGGAGACTTCCTACAAAACATCTGACCAGAATTCTTCAAAATGGTCAAGGTCATGAAAGACAAGAAAAAATGGAGATATCGTCCCAGATTTGAGGAGAGACAATTAAAAGCAGTGTGGATTCTGAGTAAGATCCTAGAACAGGACAAAAAGGACATCAGTGAAGAAACCGATTAGACACAACTAAATTTTCAAATTTTGTCAATTGTATTATATCGATGTATACTTCTTAGCTCTGATCATTGTTATAGGGCTATACAAGATGTCAACATTCAGAAAAGCTGCATGAAAGGCATATGAGAACTATGTACAATATTTTCAAATCTACAAGTCTAAAATTATGTCAAATTTAAGCCAAAACACAGTTTAAAATAAAAGAAATGCACAATACCATGGAACAAACTATAAAAGATGTCCCCAGACTTGCACTCAAGTCTGAGCAGTATCAGTATTTTGCTGTGAACCTTTTGACAAGTTACTGCACTTCCTTGAGTTTTGGTTTCCTCTCTTAAAATGAAGGGAAGAGATTAGCTAGTCTTTAAGATCCTACAATCAATTCTGAGTCTTTGTTCATTGTTGTAGGGTATGAGAACATTGCCAGCGCTCTCTATCCACCAGGTAATAACTTTAATTGATTTTCTTTTTATTTATTTTAATTATATTTTATTGAATATGCTATTATTACAGTTGATCCCAATTTTTCTCCATTTGTCTCCTCCAACCAGCACCCCCCATTCCCTCAGGCAACCGCACACCATTGTTCATGTCCACAGGTCATGCACATAAGTTCTTTGGCTACTCCATTTCCTATGCTGTACTTTACATCCCCATGGCTATTCTGTAACTACGTGTATGTACTTCTTAATCCCCTCACTGGCAACCATCCAAATACTCCCCATATCTATGATTCTGTCTCTGTTCTTCTTGTTTGCTTAGCTTGTTTTTTAGACTCAACTGTTGATAGATACATATTTATTGCCACTTTATTGTTCATAGTTTAGATCTTCTTCTTTTTCTTAACACCTTTCGTACCGCTCACGAGTTATCTCGTGTTTCACTCACAAGTTTTCTCGGGTTTCGCGCACCATCTGTTAAGGACCGCTCACAAGTTTTCTAATTATAAAATGTCATAATTATTGAAAAACAACACCTAAAGTGCATTATGATCTGTACTTATGATGATTTAAAAAGTAACATGTAGTTTGCCCCAAAACGTGCAGTCCCTGGCATGTCTTAGCAATTTCTATGTGGTATGAAATGTGTTAAATAAGTTCCTTTAAAGTTTCATATAATAATGGTTTGGTGATGGTGAAATCCTTTAACTTGACCTTATCTGGGAAGCTCTTTATCTGCCCTTCCATTCTAAATTATAGCTTTGCTGGATAGAGTAATCTTGGATGTAGGTCCCTGCTTCACAACTTTGAATATTTCTTGCCAATCCCTTCTTGCCTACAAAGAATCTTTTGAGAAATCAGCTGACAGTTTTATGGGAACTCCCCTGTAAGTAACTAACTTCTTTTCTCTTGCTGCTTATAATATTCTCTCTTTATATTTGACCTTTGGCATTTTAATTGTGATGCATCTTGGAGTGGGCCTCTTTGCATCCATCTTGTTTAGGACTCTCTATGCTTCCTGGACTTGCATGTCTATCTCCTTCAGCAAAGTAGGGAAGTTTTCTTTCATTATGTTTTCAAATAGACTTCCAATTTCTTGCTCTTTTTCTTCTCCTTCTGGCACCCCCTGTGATGCAAATGTTGGAACTCCTGAAGTTACCCCAGAGGCTGTTTACACTATCCTCATTTTGGGGGGATTCACTTTTCTTATTGCTGTTCTCATTGTTTGTTTTTGCTTCCTTATGTTCCAAATCATTGATTTAATTCTTGGCTTCATCCACTCTACTGTTGTTTCCCTGAAAACTATTCTTTATTTCAATTAGTGTATCCTTTACTTATGACTGGCTTTTTATGTGGCTGAGGTCCTCACTAAGTTCCTTGAGCATCTTC
This sequence comes from Micronycteris hirsuta, assembly GCA_004026765.1. Classification (NCBI taxonomy): domain Eukaryota; kingdom Metazoa; phylum Chordata; class Mammalia; order Chiroptera; family Phyllostomidae; genus Micronycteris; species Micronycteris hirsuta. Next base: position 15,790 of record PVJI01015784.1, read on the forward strand.
ATAACCAGCAGTTTGAACTCTGCAACTGATAGATTGCTTATCTCCATTTTGTTTAGTTCTTTTTCTGCAGTTTTGACCTTTTCTTTTATTTGGGCCAGGTGTCTTTTTCTCCTCATTTTGGCAGCCTTCCTGTGTTTGTTTCTATGTATTTGGTAGAGCTGCTATGACTGTGTGTCTTATTAGTGTGGCCTAATGTAGTAGGTGTCCTGTACGGTCTAGTGACACAGCTTCCCCTATCACTCAAACTGGGTACTCTAGGAGTGTCCTTTGTGTGGGCTGAGCACACCCTCCTCTTATAGTTGAGACTCAGTTGCTGTTGGCAGGTCAATGGGAGGGATTTACCCAGGTCAGTCAGCTTGCAAGGACTGGCTGTGACCAATACCACCAAACTCCACCCTTTGTGGAGGATCAGCTGTGCAGGGGCAGGGTGGTGGTGCTCAACATGGTCTGTAACTGTCCACTGGGTACACAGGACCTGGGGTTTCCTGGGTGGTGCAGGCCAAGGTCAGTCCCCACCTGTGTTCTGCCCAGGGCCACCCTGCCTGGGCTGTAGAGCAATCTGAGATGGCTGCTACTTGTGCAGGGCTTAGAGATTCCCAGGAGAGGCCAAGCTGTGAACCTAGGCTGGCTGCTGCCAGTGCCAGGCCTGGGTCTCTTAGCAAGATGTATGGGGGCTGGAGACTCACTGAAGCTGGCTGTTGCTTATTTGATAGGATTTAGGACATTGCAAAGCATGAGCCAAGACCAGCCATTCATGTGCACAGTTTGGGTGGGCCCCTAAGTTGGGTGGGATGGAGTCTCAGGGGATCTCTAGGGCAAGACAAACAGTGTTAGCCAGGTTGATGGAATCTCAGATATGGCACCTGTCTGCCAGCTCTGTAGCTCTGTGAGGGGAAGACTCAGTAAAGGGAAAAGGGCCTCTACCTGCTTTTCTGTCCGAGAGAAAGCTGTCCCCCAACTCCCACCTGATGCCAGACACTTCAGTTCCTCCCTGAATGCCACTGGTGCCTTTCAAGCTGATACCCCAGTGCTGAAGTTCAGAGGGAGTGAGTCTGAGTAAGTTCATGTGTGGGTTCTTTAAGGAGAACTGTATAGGACTCCAGAAGTTTCTTCCACTGACTCAAGCCCCAATGGTTTTTGTAGTCAGAAATTATGGGGACTTATCTTCCTGGCACTGGAACCCTGGGCTGGGGGGCCTGGTGTGAAGCTGGGACTCCTTGCTCCCAAGGTCTCCCTCCTGAATTTTTACCCACCACATGTGGATGTGGGACCAGCCTGTCCTGCATCTTGCCCCTCCTACCAGTCTGGATGAATACGGCTTCTTTAATTCCGTAGTTGTCAGACTTCCATTCTACTCACTTCATGATGGTTCTGAATGATGGTTTTCTATATTTCAGTTTTAATTTTGATGTGGTTGCATGAGGAGGCGAGCCATGTTTAACTATGCTGCCATCTTGACCATTAGTCTTTAATTAATTCTTTATTACAAAGAAACACGTGGTCATTGTAGAGAATTTGGAGAATCCAGAAAGTCAAATCACTGCTACTATTTTGTAATATATTCTTCCAATTCTTTATGAACGCATGTGTGTGTGTGGTGTTATGTTTATGAAAATGGGGTAACAGAATACATAATTTTTCCTGCTTCTAAAAGCTTTCTTGAAATGTAAATGACACAAGAAACTGCATATTTATGGTGTACTCTTTGATAAGTTTTGACATATTTTTACACCAGTAAAACCATAACTACAATCAATCCAATAAACAGATCCATCACCCCAAAGAGTTTTCTTGTATCTCTTTACAGTCCCTTCCTAGTGGCCCTCAATGCCCTTCTTTTTACCCACCCCTCCATTCCTTTCTGAGGTAACCACTGATCTCTTTCTATTGCAATCGATTCCTTGGCATTTTCCAATATTTAACACAAATGGAAACATAAACTGTGTACTTCTTTAGTCTTGTTTATTCACTTAGCTTAAGTATTTTGACATTTATTCATGTTGCTATGTGCATCAAGAGTTCATTCCTTGTCATTGCTGGACAGTATTCCCTTCTGTGGCTGGAAGACATTTTGCTCATCCATTCACCTGTTGAAGGACATTTGGGTGGTTTTCAGTTTGGGGCTGCTGTGATGAGAGCTAATATGAATGTTCAAGTACAAGTCTTTGGACATATACTTTCCTTTCTCTTGGGTTGCATGGCTAAGTCATAACATAGGTGTATATTTGTAAACTGCTATACAAGTCTATAATCAATTTTGAGTTCATTCTTATATATTCATCAAAGTTCTTTTTTTGGAATACGAATGTCTAATTATTTCTCTTGCATTCCTTGTATCGTTCTTTTCTCAATTTGATTACGATGGCACCATTATAAAAAGTCTATTTTTATGTATCAATTATTTCTGTACTCTGTTTTGTTCCATTAATCAATCTGTTTATCTTAATACAATACCACACTGTTTTGATTATGGTAGCTATAGAGTAAGTCTTGAAATTAGGTAGTGTTAGCCATTCAATATTGTTCTTATTTGTAATTTGACTATTTGAGGTCTTTTGCATCTCTACATAAATTTTAAAATCAATTTGTTGCATCCACAAAAATCCCTCTGAGATTTCAGTTTGAGTATTGAATCTATAGATAATTTTGGAGAGAACTGACATCTAACAATATTGAGTCTTTCAATACATGACTACTCTTTCCCCCAACTAATGAGGTCTTCTTTAATTTCTCTCAGCAATGTTTTGCAGTTTTCCTTGTGCAGGTCTTGCACATCTTTTGTCAAATTTATTCCTAATTAGTTTTTTACTTTTGATATTAGTATAAATGTTTTAATTTTTACTTTTTTATTGCTGATATACAGAAATATGATTAACTTTTACATATTAGCCTTAGAATGAAAAGGATTGGACTAAATACTCTTCGATCCTCATAGCCCCACTGTTCTTGCTCTTCCAAAATAGCCAATTCATATTTTCCTCTTTCTTCTAAATATTTGGGATTTATCTGAAAAAGAATAATTTATCTATTCCTCAAATGCCCCATGCCTGTGCATGACTATGAACTTCAGTATACGCTGGGAATATTCCCAGCTCCACACATACACACACATACACAGTACAATCACTATGCTATGGAGCTATGAAGAGGGAAATTTTTTGAATAAGATATATCACTGGAACTTCAAACAAGTCAGACTTCTAATAGCCAGTGACCAAGAAGTGATTTTTTCCCCTAAGATGCCATTAAGGGATCTGCTATCCAGGTGAGAAGGGAGATTTAATGTAAGTCAATAGAGGATGTAACAACAGAATATTAAGACAGTGCCCAATGAATCAGATATGTCTGGTTCAATTATGTATCTGTTAAATTAGTTGATGAAATATAGATAATAAATTTATCTAGATAAAACCTGTCAGAAAGACCTTCCTATTTGATGTTAGAACATCAAAAGTGTTCTAGCAGATCCCATGATTTGGGGCACTTTGAACTGAGTGGGAGGAAGCACCTGCAAGCTCTCCAGGCAAGTGGTCCTTCAGAATGAAAAGATTCATTTAAAATGCGTTTGTTGGGCTTCCACCTCCTTGACAGCAGAGTGAGAAAGACTGGACTAAATACTCTTTGATCCACATAGCTCCCCTGTTTTTGCTTTTCCAAAATGGCCAATTCATATGTTCCTCTTGCTTCTAAATATTTGGGGCTTATCTGAAAAAAGAATAATTTATCTGTTCCTCAAATACCCCATGCCTGTGCATGACTATGAACTTCAGTATACGTTGCTCCTTCAGCCTAGAATGTATCTTTCTCCCCTTCCACCTGGAAAATACCTCCTCATTCTTTAAGATCAACTTCTGTGAATATCTACATCTCACGCTCCAGATGGAAAGGGCTGCCAGCCTTCTGTGACTTGCACTGCATCAGTTTATTCCTCCATGGCAAAGATTTAGAAAAGACTGAGCTGTGTCTGCTGTGTTCTCCCTACCCACCTCTCCTTTAGAGAGAAAATACACCTTCCAGCCAATCTCCAATTAAGTCTTCTTCATATAAAACTTGGGTAACAGAAGAACAAGAGAAATAAAAACAATCAGAGAGGCTAAGCCAACCTATCTAATACAGAGATGAGCCTGAGGGACGGGACAGCAACAGGAAGACTGCATGGGATACGTTCAGAAAGCGTTTAGGAGAGTTGGCCGTGAAAGAAGAGAGAGCTTTCAACACACGATGCTACAATAATGCAACAATGGTACCTCCGTGCCATTTTTAAAGCTACTGCAGGTGCAAGTTATATGGGGAGGGGAGGAAGCAGATGTTTTGTTATGGTGTATAAACGGGATTGCCTTTGGCATTCTTAAAGAACCTTCCAGAGAGTTTAACTTGCTCTTCAGTCATTCTACATTGACACTATTGATTCTTGAACATGACCATGTAGTGAGACCAGGGCTTTAATGCTAATGATATCTGTCTTGAAAGTCTCATCAACTTATATAATTATATATAATTACATAAATATATTTTCATGTCTGTTTTTCCTGTCACTCACCCCCCTCACCCCACCTCCAAACTCTCCTTGAGAGCAAGAACTGTGCCTTATATATTTGTTTCCTCTTCTTCTATAAATGAATGATTCACTTAAAATAAGATTTTTTCTTGACCCTCTACACAAGGTCCCCAGGTGGATTCTAGAGTCATACAAATAAATACTTACGAAAGGTTTAAAAGTTCTGGGGAACAGATCTGGACTCTAGTCCCAGCTCTGCCACTTGCTTGCTATGGAACCTTTCACTCCCTAAATCAGAGCCCTTTCCTGTGAAACGGTGAACAGCACTGTACCTGCCACATAGATTGTTACGAGCATTATTAAGTGAGACTGTGAGTGTCAAATGCTAAGCAGTGCCCAATGCAAACATATAGTATATGAGGGGATCCAAAAATGGAATTTATTTATAAAAAATTGCATGTATATTCTGGTATATATATATGTTTAAGTTTCAGTCACTTTCAAAGTATTCTCCATTTGATGTAATACACCTATCGAGATGTTTTTGTCACTGCTCAAACCAGTTTTTGAATTTGTCAATTTTTATGTCTTTTGGTAGCTTCTTCCATTTTTTGTTTCACATCTTCCACATAGTCAAAATGTTTCCCTTTGAGGACTTTTTTCATCAGAGAAACAAAATTAAAAAACCGTGCAGGGCAAGATTGGGTGAAAAGGGAGGGTGGGGCACAGGGCTTTCATGCTGTTTTGGATCAAAAACTGCTGAACACTCAGTGTGGTGTGGGCAGGTACTCTTGAAAATCACCCGTCATGAAATGGGCAAATACATTGAAAGAGTCTACAAAAAATATTCACTGAAGCCGAACGCAGCCTCTCACAACAACACCAGTTGGTGCACTGATACAGACGGGGTCCTAGAACACTCACTCAGAGGGGAAAGCCTGTACTAAGGGGTCAGCCCTCCAGAAGAGAAGCCTGGTTTTTGGTTCCCCCAGTATATAGATAGACATAGCATATCTAAACACGTCCAAACATACACACATAGTATTAAGCTTTCATCCTGAACCTTCCCTGAGAAATACCCTGTGTCTTTGACATGCATATATTAAATCTGGCATTTTATAAAAAGGAAGAAACACATCAACAACAACACTCTCACAACTATTACGAGTATATTTAATTGACTGAAAGAGAGCATTGGCCTCATGAAAACTGAATGCATACATCATTTTAAACTATTAATTTAACTCATTTTGCATCATACATGTATCTGCCAGGCAAAGGTTAATAGAGAGTTTATGATATTCTGAATGCAATTAAGTCTCATAGGAATCTCAGTTGGAGGCCATGTCAGTTTCTATGGCAACCGAAGGGCCCAGGCAGGCAGTGGGGGGAGGGGATTTAATTTAAAGGCAAGATAAGCACATAAATATAGCTCTTGTCTACCTTTTCTTCTGAGCTCCAACAAGCAATCCTTGCTACATTTAAATTAATATACCAAGGAAAGTGTGAATCAGACTGGATTTTCACTTCCTAGAACTAAATACATTTTTGTAAAATGCTTAAAAGTGGTCCCAGTTTTTAAAAAATGTATCACTTCTTTGGATATGTAATTTAAGAGGTATGTCAGGTATGAGTGCCAGACTCTTCAGGAAAAATAAAAGAGGAGATTACAAAATCAGAACAAGATGTCCAGGACAATTAGGGTAGCCTGTGAGTAACCTTATCACCACCAGCTAATCAGAAGTTGCAATGAGACCGAAGTAAGAAAATGTGGTCATGAGCAGATTTTGTTTTCCTGTCACAAACTTTACATCACTGCATTACATGAGATTTTAGTGATCACCTGGTCAATAAAACCTTAATTTTATCACCAGAAATACCCACCTTGAGAAACGAGCTTAGCTCCCTAATTTAGTTGAGGAAGCTAAATGCCAGCACAGCCATGGCCTTAACAGTAGATTCAGCCATATCTGCCAAAATTCAAGAGCATTATCTTCCTATCCATTTGCAGAGAGAAAAAGCAAGTAGCAAAAAGGCAAAAGAAATAAAGGTTTCAAATTGGAGACGGAAGAGCTGAATCCATGATCGTGGGAAAGCTGTTCACCACAAGAAGTCGTCTGCTTCTGAGGAGAATCCTCCCCGGTCAATTTGAACTTCAGATCTCCAGCTAGTGGGCAGTTCCAAGTATCTGGATGAGCCTTTTTTAAGTGAGGGGTGGGGTGCAGACCCAGGGTTCAAGTCCCTGAAGTTTGGCTGCTATCTGGGTAGTGAGGAGGACCTGGTATGGACCCTTCTTCCAAGGAGGTTCAAGGGTAGTCTTTGTCTTAGTGATTCCAAATCAGAAGAGTAGGGGGAAATCAGAAATGTTAGTTTGGTGAGTTGTTGCAAAATATCTGAGGAAACTAGAAGAATCCAGGATCGAGTTCAGTTTACAAATCTATGACAAAATATCAAAGACACTGAACAGGATAAGAATCCAATATCCACAGGGTTGTGTTATAATTTCCCACTGAAACATTTTTTTCTTCTAAAATCGCCCTGATTTCTATCAAAGACAATCACAGTAAGACTAATTTGTTTACAAAATAATATAGTCTAATTAAACCTGGCCTGCTTGTTTATATCTGTGCAGCAAGAATAGTGATTGACCATATAGGCTTTTTTAAAATCTGCTTTGTTGGAACTTTTTTTAAGGAATCATAGATTTGACTTTTAAGGTCTCTCTAGTCTAGGAAACTAAGCCAGGAACTTGCCATCAGATTTTACCTAGAACACCTATAGATTTCAGTGAATTCCCTTCTTCTTGAGGTCCCCAAGATATCCTGGGGTTCCTGGGTCTGCCAAGGAGTGACTGTCCTTACTTACCTGGTAAAGCTGCCTGAAGCCCAAACATGAGATCCCAGGGTTTTTTAGAGGGATTTTGTTAGTTCCATAAAATCAATCTTAGTTCCTTTAAACTGTCTCATCATATCTGCTTGCATGCATATTCTCGAATATGACGTATCAGTCAAAGCCTTGGTAATATAACCGATGTTTCCAATCGTGTCCTCTTATAGGGAGAACAGATTCTTACTGAACCGATGCAAATAACTACAGTGTCCTGAAAACAGGGCAGGTGGTAAAAGTGTTAGGTGGGCTCTGAACTGTGCCTACAGCCACCTTTCTGTTCTTGTAAAGACTAAATCTGTAAGACAGTACGTTTGGTTATAATTCCTCAAAGAATGGGGTTGTAACCTGAATTTATCAAGAGGCTGTTCCACATATCCAACCACATTATCCTCAACTTGTTTGATATCAGGGAGAAAATCTTCAACTAAGATAGAAACCAACAGATCCCTCTGTTCTAGATTTAGAGCTGTGCTTCTTTGGAATGCTTTGGTAAATCCTTCCACAGTGGCTTCAGAATAATCTTCCTTTCCTCTGGGTACATAGTTTCATTTTGGCTTACGGTTAAAAGCCTAAAAAGAAGTTCCTGTAGGCTCTGAATATCAGCTTCCAATTGGCCTACATCTATCCATAGAGCTACTTTACAAAAAATAAAATAAAATAAATCCTTACACTATCTTGTCAGGTTTGCACCGCGATGAACAGTAAATATTCCTAGCAGTATTGAACAGCCCCATGGGGACAAGAGGCATCCACAAGAGGGCGCAAAATACACCACCCTCCCAAAATCCAGAACAACTCCCGAAGACAACAGAAAGAAAGAAAGATGCAGACAATTCCCCCTGAGAGCTGGCAGCAGTCAGGAGGACCTGAGCTGTATACAGACTGCACCCCACATTTCTGGCCAGCCATGCCTAGCTACAAATAAGGTACAATCAATATTTCTGTCTGGCCATATTTTGGGGGCCGCCAGCTTAATGGTTCTCAGGACACAAAGCCAAGTTCTCAGGACACAAAGTAAGACAAAGAAGAAGGCAGTAACTATCCCTGGGAGAGAAAAGATAGACAACCAATTTTTTTACCGATAAGCTGAATATGGAAAAGGTCAATGTCAAATTTTACCTTCTTTTCTCAACCAGGCACCACAGGTAGAGAGATCTTGTAGAGTTAACTTTGGTAAGAATTTTCACCATAAACCAGCTTCTGCCAGTTTTCCCAGGGTGCCAACTACAGGCTCTGGAGAGATGAGATGTCCCTGGGGGTCTTGGGACGGGACCTAGTCACAGAAAACTGTAGGGGAGGAAAAATAAATTTCCCTCTACACTAGAGAGTGCCTAACTGAAACCCCTTTCCTCTAGCATGACTCATAAATGGATGAGCTTATCTACGATGGTTTCAAACTCTCCACGGAGGCCACTGCAATTCAAAATTATCTTTGGTGAGGTTAACATACATCTTCAGCTTCAAAACATAATTTTATTCACCCAAGGCCTCATGTTACACCCAGTCTGACCCTGGGCCCAGTCTGGTTTCTAAGTCAGAACCGGTCCAACTCTAGCCAGTTTGCTGACCCAGTCCAAAAAAAGATACACGCAACTAGTCTGAAAGCTCCCAACACAAAAGCAGCTGAGCCAGGATCCCAAATCCAGAAGGACTTACCCACAGCCTCCAGAGGCAGTGAGAAAGCAGCGAGCTCAAGGGACCCAACAGGTACCTACGTCTGATTAGTCATTGCTCCTGACCTTCAGGGGCCTCCTTCCATTTCCCCTTTTGACATCACAACTGTTTAAAGATAACCTGAGGCATATCAACATTTCTAAGAGTTTCTTTGAGCAAAAATTGATTCGAATCAGGCAGGGCCAAACTAGAAGCAGTTCCGAATGCTCCTCAACATAAACTTTTAAACCTACTTTACATGAGCTAACTTGAGTAGGTCTCTGCAACCAAAGAATCCTACCAGGGCTTGCTGGTTAGCCTGCACCCTTGACCTAGAAAAAAGACTTCACTCGAGGGTTACAGTAACTTTTGATTTGACTGCCAAGACTTTGTGTGGGTTTGCTCTCTTTTACAAGCAACATACACACACACCCCATACTATTGCCTGGAGTTTTCCATATTGACATGTCTTATGCTGGACAGGGCATCCCCCCCCCCCATTTGAGAAGTTAACACACTGATTGGCTAATCCATTAGAAGGGATTTGCTTATATGATCAGAGCTTTTCCTGTCTGCTTAAAGAAAAAGTACACAGGATAGTAACTTAGGGATGGAGGAGCGGCTCAGAGAGGTTAAAGGAAGTTTCAAGACCAGATGAACTGCCAGACAACCAAATAAAGGTCCTATACAGCAGGAGCCTGGTTTGTACTTGTGGGTCAGCTCATCCTACAATTCACAAAAAAGACACAGAAGAAGGCACTGTAGACTGTTCGGACCAGAAGAGACCTCTGAAGTCATCTACTCCGCCCCAGCCATGGTCAGAAACCAGGCACAACCAGCAGGTCCCATGACTTGCCTAAGACCCACTGTTGTAAGGAGAAGACTTACAAGCAGAACTCAGGTCCATCTGCCTCCCTGGCTGAGCGTCTCCCCACCACACCAACAGCCCTTCCCCAAACCCAGAGCTCCCTTTGGCTATCTTGTTTGGCCATTGACAAAGTTTTATCCAGATCCCAAAGACCAACATTTTAGAAACAGGGATGGCAGAAATACCTGGGAGTGTCTCCGTGGTGTTTCGAAAGTGGAAGCATGCTGCTTGAGAGACTCATCAAGACTCACAGAGCTTCTGTAACCCCACGTTTCCCAGCCTGACCTCTCACTCCCGGGGGCACCACCCAGGGTTATCTGCAGGGGCTGACTTAGGGTTACATTTAGATAAAGGATCATGAAAAAATTCATTAATTTATTTTCTAGGGTTTCCACTTCTCTAGCAGCTTCTATTAGATCTTATTTTTAGTTTGAGAGAAAAGAAGATAATGACCATGAACTTCTTGATTTTCTGACTTGAATGGCCCTCTCAGTCTCTGCTGATACACTGATAGTTCTTGGCTTTTTTATTTTCTCTCTCCTTTCCTTACTCACAGGATGGTGACTCTCTCCCACAGTTGGTTCCATTTTCCTGCTCTGTCTCACTCCCACAACCCACAGAGAGATGCTCACTCTCACTGTGCTCTGCAATCACACGTTTTCTAGCATTTGGGTCCCTAAAAAAGTTTTGAGTATTTCAAGATACTTCCCAGATGACTCTGTGTGATTCATACTGTTAAGTATTTAACATTTTTAATTGTTCCAAGCTTCACTACAAAAAGACTTTTGAGAATAATTCTCCAAACTCCGAGTTATAACAGCACCATGATGCCAATATGATAGATAAACCACAAGATTTCCAAGGCAAATCCCTTCAGTGAGTCCTTAACATCACTCAATATTTTTCAAGTCTTCTGAAAAACTTCAGGTGACTTTGCAAAGTTATGCAATAACTATGCAAAAGCATGCAACTATTAAAAGGTATTTTGGTTGACCACATTGCATTTGGTAAATTTGTGCTGGGTATGCTTCTTTGCAGTCTGTTTCTGTGGAAGTTGGTACTTGATGAAATGCCAAGTCTCAGTGAATTAAAATGTTCAGCCTTTGTGAGGAGAACCAAACCAAGGGCACGGGGACTAGGATCCCGGTGCCAGCCTGGGGAATCAACTAGCTGTGTGACCAGGGGCAAGATACTTAATTGCTCTGGATCTCAATTTTGTCATTTTCAGAATCATGGGAAACTCTAAACATCTCTGAAGTTTCTTCTAGCTCTATAAATCTATCATCATGGGATTCAGAAAGGATGTTAGGATCATATAGTGCATAAAAATCATCATTGTTCAATTTAATAAATATTTACTAAGAAACTTCTAAGGCAAGATATTAGGGAAAAAACTATGAGAGAACAAAAAGCAAAAACAGGGCATGCTCCCTGCCCTGCAGTTTCCCTCACTCTAGCGGAAAGCAGGGTTATGTCGGAATTGCCGGTCATAACGCTTTGTGTCCCCACTCAAAACAGCATCCTAGGGAAGCAGCACTGGCCCACGTAAGTGTCAGCCTGATGCCTCTTCCACGGCACCTCGACCTGCCCTCCAACTTCACTCACCTTTTCCAAGGTTGCTCTGCATTCTGGATTCCTACATCTCCATTAATTTCAGGATGCAAAAAAATAGTTTGCTGAGATTTTGAATAGAATTGTATTCAATCTGCATAGCTCAGCTGTCTAATATGGTGGACATGAGCCACATGTGGCCACTGAGGACTTGAGTCTTGCTGATCCAAACTGAGATGTGTTGGAAGAGTACAGAGACTTAGAACACAAAATGTAAGATAGCTCATTGGTAATTTTTATAGATTAGACTATAAATAATAATTTGCATGCCTTGGATTAAAACAAACTGCAATAAAACTAAAACATAAAAAGAGAGCATCATGACTAGTCTTATGGCCCACTCTAGAAATTCTGTCACAGGGAAGAAGGAGGTAAGAATTATTAGCCATAATGTGCTGTGGTCAGTGAAATGGGCATTGTTTTCCTACAGCCACTCTAGAAATTCTTGATAGTCTCACTGGGTTCATAAACACCCTTTGTTGAAGATTTGACATTTTTTCCCATAAAAAATTAGACCAAATCACTTCTGTTTCCATTTTTAATCCACATAATTTGGCTCTTCCTTCCCATCGGTTATTAATTACACCAAGTAGTGGACACATTTTTATGAGGGAGGAGAGAATGGGACTGCTTGTGAGTTCTTTGGGAAACTGCCCCCCCTCCGATTTGAACTCGCGTGGTATGGCTCAGACCCCAGGGTAGACCTGCACCTGCTCCGTCATCAGGAAAGAGGAACACACAATCTGGGGTCTCTTATTGTGGAGCTACAGTTTCGAAGATGAACAAAATAAATGGATGATACAGACTTTTTTAAAACTAAAATATTTATGAGTTATTTTGGCTATCACTAGGAGAGAGTCTACCTCAATATCTAAGAATCATGGCGAGAAATGAAGAGAGAGGGAGGGGGCGGGGGAGGGAAAGAGAAATTGATTTAATTTCATCGGTTAAACCCCAGGACCTTGCTATGCCCTAAGCAAAATGTACCCTCACTTCCCAGTTATGTCAGTTATATGAGCCAAAAATATTTCCTCTTTTGCTTAAATTAATTTGAATTGGCTTTCTGTCACCAGCAAACAAAGGATTTCTGACTACTACACATCAGCTCAAAATAAGAAAATTGGCAAGAAAGAGGAACATGATTTTTATGGCACTAAGATGGTGTTTTTACACCTCATTTTCTTTAAGTTCAATAGAGAGTATGGTGAAAGCGGAAGGAGATAATTCCCAAAAAGGCCTATGCAAAAATAAGGCAACTGTGACTCAGCATGGCTGCAAGTGCAGACTGGAGTTCCCTATAACCACTGAAAAAGCCTCTGGTCTGGCGCTCATTACAAATGGTCATTATTCCCCACAACGTGTTGTCGAATAGAGATCACCCCAGAAACATCAAGGCCACTGAGGAGTGATGACTGCAAAGGACTCCCTCGCAATGCATGGTCACAGTTCTCAGAATTCTCAGAGGAAACACACATTCCCTGCAGCAGCTGAGAGGGGAGATATTAAAGGGAGGGAGGAGTTCTGAGAGAGCAACATAAAAAACCAAGGCTGGTTATAAAAAAAGTACTAGCATCATTTTTTCCACATAAAGAAAAGGAAGCACTTGCACTGACACATTCCAAACTGTGAGGAGTAAATGATGCTACTGCAGTTACCGCAGTGGCCCGGGCCTTCTGTCAGGTCTGACCGTGCCCCGCCAGGGACGGAGGATCTACAGCGAATTCAAAGGGCACCGAAAGACTTCTAGATGCTACTGACTTGCCCACCTCCCTGCCTCCTGGACCTGTTCCTTGAAGCCAGACTAACTTGCTCAACTCCACAGACCCTCCCCTCAGATCGTGCACCAATCATTCCAAGGACCCCTCTTGTGCTGCTGGCACCCTAGTCCACCAGCTCCCGTTGCCTGTTAGGGATGAAGCAGCCTCCTAAATCATCTCTCCACAGGCGCTCCTTAGACCCAGCAGTCTATTCTCCGAGGCACAACTGGAGCGATTTCATCTGTAATTTTGATATAACATCAAACTCAAAGTTGCAAGAATACAAAGAACTTACATGTACCCCTTATCAGACACACCAATTGTTTGCACCTTTCCCCTCTTGTTGAATCTCATTTTCTCTCTCTCCCTCTCAAATGCACACACACACACACACGTACATTTTTCTCAAAATCATTTAAAAATAAATTGCATATCCTGTTCCATGATCTCTAAACTTTCAGTGTGTGTTTGATAAGACACAGACATTCTTTCACATGACCATGGTACAATTATAATCATTTTAAAAGGCAAATCTGCTGACGTCACTCTCTTTCTACCTTCTGCTCATAAGATAAAGACCAAAACCCTGAAGCTGGCCTGCAAGATGGCCATGACCTAGCCTGCTTCGTTCGTTAGCTAGTGCCACTTGCTGTTTGGTCTTTGCTGCAGCCACACTGGCTCTCCTCGGTGTGTGAACCGCCACGTTCCTTCCGGCCGCAGGATTTGCCTGTGCTACTCTCTCTACGTAGGCACATAACCACCCATTTGCACTTAGCCAGTCTCTACTTATTGTTCAGGTTTTGGTTTTCTCTTTTGCTTACTAAAGTATCCGATCACTTTCTAAATTGTCTTTCCCATCAAATCATGAACTCCTTAGGACAGAGACTCCATCTTTTGTGTTTATCCTGTATCCCCAGATCCATGGCATTCCTCAAAGAATATCTCTCTACATGAGAGAATGAGAAGGGGCTTCTAGGTTAATGAGCAATGACTATTTATTCATTGTCATTTCCCCATGAAATGCAAACTCCTTGTGGTGCAGAAATGATTTTTTAATTTTATTTCTTACATCCAGTGCTTAACACATATCCTGAGACATAGTGGACAGTCAATGAATATTTGTCAAGTGAGTGACTAATAAACATATTTATTAAATGCTTTGTATGTACCCAGGCTGCACTAGGCATAATGATGGGTACTGTATTGATGAACCCTGGAAAATTTGAAATCTTGCATCTTTATATATAGTGTTTTTTGAGCATTCAGTAAGTTTGTCTATAATATTTCCTTCTTGTTTCAATTTGAAATTTTCTCATTGAGGACTTGAACCAAAAGCTGTATCAGCTCAAAGGCTTTGCAGATATATACAAATTTGATTTCCATAACTTTAGTACATATATGATTTGGTTCTGATTAGAGTAATCACGTATCTTGTTTGCAAATGGGAAAACTGTAACTACTTCAGGCAAAAGGGGAAATTATAAAAAATCTTTGGTTATCTGACATAAAGTTAACTGCAGAATTTTTCAGAGCTTGAGTACATTGTGAATCCTTACTGAGAACATTATTTATAAACTTCCCCATCTTATTTGACCGTGAAATTGAATTTTGTGGTTGGTATGGTCCCTGAATACCTATTAACATCTTGTAAAATACTGGAATTTCAAGAGACACACCCTGGAAAATGGTGGGTTGAAAAAAGACCTCTTTATCATTTCTCAGCTTCCCCCCAACTTAAGGCCCTTGGTAAGTGTTTGGACTGTCTCAAATACTAACGCACACCCACCAGAAGTGTGGGTGGATGATCCTGTCCCAGATTGTACGAGGGCTACGAACTAAGAATCAGACTTGGAGGATGTGGAGTTTGGTGCCACCTGACTGAACAGGACAGAGCGAACCCTTTTGTTCACTTTGTTTTGTTTTCCTGTGCTTTGTCTTAGGTCTCAGTGAAAGGCCTCTATGCCTTGCCCTTGGACAATTTATATATTAGTAATGAATCAATCTCCTTCAATAAAGAAGGGTTTTAAAACATGTGAACAAAATCCATTTTAATTGCATATTGCAGTGGTCTGAAGTAGCAATTTTCAGCCAATGTGCTGCAAGAATTTTTAAAGCATGCAAAACCTGATTATTTAGTCAGGGGCATTGACCTCTTTTCCCTTTGATTGTCAAGTGAAAAAAGGACAACAGCCAACACAACAATGCTGTTTGGTGTGAATGACTCAAAATTATATCTATTTTTGTCAGATTAGCAAAAAATATATATTTTGGTGTGCTGCAGAATTTTAGTTGATGTGTACCATGAGATGACAAAGGCTGAGAGTCACTGAATGTTTGTCTAAATGATTTTGATCCCTCTAAATACTCAAACACTAAATACTTGAAGAGTGCTCCCCTCACCTCCCCGCAAATTCATATATTGAATCCCAATGTCCCCAAGTGATGGTATTGGAGGTGGGACCTTTGGGTGATTAAGTCATGAGGGTGGAGCCCTCATGAATGAGATTAGCATCCTTATGAAAGAGACCCCAGAGATTTCCTAACTCCTTCTGTCATGTGCAGGTAGAGCTAGGAGATGCCATCTATGAAACAGAAAGAGTGCCCAAACCAGACACTGAATCTGCCAGGACTGCGTTGTTGGAATTGCAGCCCCCAGAACTGTGAGGAATAAAGTTCTGTTATTTATAAGCTACCCAGTCTGTGGTATTTTATTACAGCCACTACAATAGACACGCACACATATGCTATAACTCTTCAAAGGGATCCGCATTTTGAGGACTTAGGACACAGCAGGGACAGAATTCACCTTCCTTTGTGAAACAACTTTAAAAAATGTACAAAAGATAAGAAATGATGATTCTCAAGACATTCAATATTAGGCAACTAAAGACAGTGATACCAATTCTCCCAGTTTACTACCTCGGAAAAATTCTCAGGCCACAGAGCAGGAAGGAAAGATTCCGGTAGGGCCCAGCAATATCTATGAGTTGGGAAGACCAAGGCAGCTAGGGCTTGCAAGCCATAGTACCAGACAGAACAGAGATACACAGAGAGAGAACACTAAATAACTTGAAGAAGTTCCCCTCAACTATCCACTGAGTACTGATCAGTACATGCATGTAGAAAATTATCTGATTCAGGTAATTCAGTCCACTTGGGTTTACGTGATACTTCCAAGAAATAAGTTGGAAGCATTCAAGAAATACTTAAGACTAAACAGGCTTAAGCCCTCACAGGAATGTTTAGAGTTTGAGGAACAGACAGACCTTCTTGGCCAGCTGCCTCATCTCTTCAAAGAAGACTTAAATCCCTGAACTAGTAATCTTTAAACACCGAAGTGCACAAAAAAGCACCTGAGTAGTTTGTTTTTATTTACTTCAGGACTGTTCATAAATACTTACTGAAGCATTTTTAAGATGTTTCAGTTAAAACATCAGATAATTCCAACATCTGTGTCATCTCCATATTGGCATCTGTTGATTTTTCCTCTGTTGCTCAAGTTGAGATTTTCCTGGTTCTTGGCATGATGAGTGATTTTTTGCGTGTGTTCTGGACATGTCTTAAGGGTGTTTTAAGACTCCGGATCTCATTTAAATTTTTGTTTCAGCTAGCCCATGCTAAAACTGGGCCAGTAGTGGAAAGAACACCCTCTCTTCCTCTTTACCACTGGGAAGGCATAGAAGTCCAGACTCCCCCACTGAACCTCCACTGACACCACCATGGTAGGGAGGAGGGAAGCCACTCGTTACACCAGATGGAGGTGGAAGTTCAATCTCCCGGTGGCCTCCAGGGTAGTGAGGTGCAGGAAGGGGTACCTCACCACCACAGGATGGGGATAGAAACCAGACTCCCTAGTGGTTTCTTCAAACACTGCCTGGTTACAAGTAGGGAGAGCATCTCATCATCACTCCCAGCCCAGGGAGGAAGTCTAGGTCCTCTACCTAGACTTACTGAGCTTTTGACAGTGTAAGGGTGTGACATGGTTTCTTCTCTGGTGTTTCGCTGGGAGAGGGCACGAATCATCAATGATGTCACATCTTGCTAGGGTGCACCTTTCCCAGTCTTTTGACAAGAGAGGGCAGGATTTTCCTGGGGCTTCATTTGTTTCCATTGAAGTTTCTGGGTTGCAGGTTTCTCCGAGGTTACATAGGAAGCAAAAAGAAAAGCCAGAGCACTCACTGTCATGGCATTCCTTGAATCCTGGGGTCCTTCACCAGTCTGCCTTCATCTCCCCATCTTTGAAAGACTTTTTATGTTTGTTCTACATGTAATGATTTTAGCTGTATTGGTGATAAGACTAGGGAGAAATGAATTTACCGTGTTTTGCCGTGTAAAATGTACATCCACATTTTTGTGTGTGTTACACACCGGATTATTACACCCATGGTATGTAATCATCATAGCCATGTATAATGTGCATCCTTATTTTTCCCTCAAAAAACCTGGGCGAAAAGCACGCATTATCCACAGCAAAATACAGTATTCCGTTTGTCCAAAACTGGAAGTCCTATGGTTTATTTTTAAAAATGCAGATTTCTGCCCAGCACCCATCAGCTTGAAGCTCAAGAACACTGAAGAAGTCAAAATTCAGAAACAAGGAAGAGGACTGTTTAAGCTCCATAAATATAATAAAACTGACTGATATGTTTATAAAAATGACCACAATAATAAAAATCTGTGAAGCACAGTCTGCTTTCAAAATATTGTCACATCCCATGACCCTTGGTCCTTAACACTATTTATAAAAGAAAATCCCAAGTTCATTACCTGTCCAAAGTCATATCAATAATCAATAAAATGGAAGGAAGTAGAAACCAGTTTTTCTGATTTCTGGCTCATCTTTAGCCTGTTTTAACCCTGGAAATCTGAATTTACAGTTAGCTCCAGCACTCATGTTTTCCTTTAGGTCAGTGGTTCTCAATCTAGTTACACACTGAAGTTATTGGAAGAACTTTAAAAAAGACTTATTCCCGAGCTCTTTTCTCCTCCCAGATTTCCATCTCTGTTCTAGGTTATGGCCTGCGTGATCTTCGGAGGTGATCTTAAAGTGCAGCTAAGGAAGAGAATGAACGTTTTGGTTTGTTTTGTTGTTTTCTTCTACCTCAAACATGTAATTTTAATCTACCTGCTTTAAAGAAAAACCGGATGAGTTTTGCTAATAGCAACAAGGAGAAACATCCGGAGATAAAATACTGCTTTCTAGGCCTTCTTTATGCTAAGCCTCTGCCACCATTGTGTGATGCCAAGCTGTCACAGCATGTCCTGTCTCTAAAGCATAAGGATAAAAGACTCAGAGGTAATATTAAAAGAAGATGCCAACACAAAGGAGTTAAAATTAGTTGGGCACCAAGTTTGCTACAAAGTGAGTTTGCACCTGGCAGTCAAGGAGTTGTCCAATTTTGTTGCTATATGGATACTTCCGCTGAGTACCAAATTAACATTTTTTAAGTTACAAAAACAAGAACACAGCAGCAATCAAGAACACAACACTGCCCCCAAGTGGAATGAAACCTAAATGGCACGTCAGTGTTCCTGCCGAGGTAAGAGAGCTGTAGGTGCCTCTGGAAAAGAAATGCAGCGCTCAGGACAAAGCTGTTCAGCCTTGAAGAGGATTGGAAGAAATGAGAGTGTTGAGTTATTTCTCTGAAATAAGTTTTGATACAAAATACAGTGGTGATTCATGAGAGAATATTTAATTACAGGCAAATGTCCCCCAAGGTCATCATGCACATAAATTTCCAACTATCAATGTATGTAGGTAAGGTTAATAATGCTAAATTTAGGTTATGACCTGATTTTTTTCCTGAAAAAATGAAATCAAATTCTGAGGAAGTTTTCAATAATGGAAATAAACTGATTTGTACCTAAATATTTAAAAGAGACTTTTGTCACGTGGTTTCTCAAAATTTTGAACCTCATGTCTGGGTTCACTGTTCAGGAGTAGAGGACAAAGAGCAGAAAATGCAAGTGCTCTGAAGGGGAAGGGGAGTTTGGCCCTTCCTAAGGCAAGTGCCGGATGCCGCCAGCCTGCCTGGGCATGCTCCTCCCTCCCCTTCATCTGTCACCCAGACGTGTTCACTTTACCTACGTGTCCTTGCAGGGGAAGGCAAACTATGGGAGACTTAGAAAGGAATTGTAGACACTTCCGGCCAAGATAGATAGAGGCATAAGAAGACACACTATGCCTCCTCGCACAACCAAAAGAGGAAAAACAACAATTTAAAAAAAAACAGCCAGATCTGACAGAAAACTGAATTGAGTGGAAGTCCGACAACCAAGGAGTTAAAGAAGACACATTCATCCAGACCGGTAAGCGGGGCGGAGCTGGATGGAGAGCACTTGGCAAGATGTGGTTTGTGCAGCGGTACCGGCAACGCTCCAGCTGCCCGGAGAGGCCCGTGGTGGGCGCGCCTGGCCAAAACGTGGCAGGTGCACTCGGCGAAACCAGGGCTGAGACTGGTGGACAGAGCGGTCCCTCGTTCTCCTGCAGATAAACCGAGAGGAAAAGCTGGGGAGTGGTACAGACAGCGCAGCCCACCAAGGCAGGGAAATAAAGCCTCAAATCACCAATTGAAAACACCTGTGGGGGCTGAGGCGGCAGTGGGAGGAACTCCCAGCCTCACAGGAGAGTTCGTTGGGGAGACCCACAGGGACTTGCAACTGTGCAGGCCCGTCCACTCACCCCGGAGCCAGCACAGAAGGGCCTGACTTGCTTGTGGGTAGCTGGGGAAGTGCGGAGAACAGAGCAAACGCCATTGTTCTCTCAGGCCCCGCCCCCCACAGACAGCGTCACAACACTATGACGTGGGTTACCCCACCCTGGTGAAAACCGAAGGCTCCACCCCTTAAAGTAACAGGTGCACTGAGAAAAAAAAAATGGCCCAAATGAAAGAACACATCAAAGCTCTAGAAAAAATACAACTAAGTGACAAAGAGACAGCCAGCCTATCAGATGCACAGTTCAAAGCACTGGTAATCAGGATGCTCACAGGATTCGAAGAAAGACTGTCACAATTACTTGAACAAATGAAGGATAATATAAAGGAAATGAGAGGAAATCTGCAGGGAACCAATAGGGATGAGAAGGAAACTGGGACTCAAAGCAACGGAGTGGACCAGCAGAAAGGAAAAAACATCCAACCAGAAAAGAATGAAGAAACAAGAATTCAAAAAACCGAGGAGAGGCTTAGGAACCTCCAGGACATCTTTAAATGTTCCAACATCCAAGTCATAGGGGTGCCAGAAGGAGAAGAGGAAGACCGAGGGATTGAAAACTTATTTGAACAAATCATGAAAGAGAACTTCCCCAAGCTGGTGAAGGAAATAGATTTTCAGGAAGTCCAGGAAGCTCAGAGAGTCCCAAAGAAGTTGGACCCAAAGAGGAACACACCAAGATACATCATAATTACATTACTGAAGATTAAAAATAAGGAGAGAATCTTAGAAGCAGCAAGAGAAAAGGAGACAGTTACCTACAAAGGAATTCCCATAAGACTGTCAGTTGATTTCTCAAAAGAGACCTTACAGGCAAGAAGGGGCTCAAGAGAAGTATTCCAAGTCATGAAAGGCAAGGACCTACATCCAAGAATACTCTATCCAGCAAAACTATCATTTAGAATGGAAGGGCAGATAAAGTGCTTCTCAGATAAGGTCAAGTTCAAGGAGTTCATCATCACCCAGCCTTTATTATATGAAATGTTAAAGGGATTTATATAAGGCATGGAGGAATATCAACAGGGGAGTGGTAGGGGGAGAGAGGGGGAAAAGGTGCAGAGAATAAGTAGCAAAAATGGTAGGTAGAAAACAGACAGGTGGAGGTTAAGAATAGCATAGGAAATGTAGAAGACAAAGAACTTATGTGTATGACCTATGGACAAAAACTAAAGGGCAAGGAATGGGGGGGTGGGGATGGAGGGGAAGAAAGGGAGGAAAATGGGACAACTGTAATAGCATAATCAATAAAATATATTTTTTAAAAAAGAAAGGAATTGTATGAGCTTTTAAAATCACTCTGAGGGGCTGTTTTTCTGCATCAAAGTTAGCCCCGCCTATTTCTTTCTGTCCGCTTCTTGGGGAATACTCTATGGCCAATAAACTCTCCCAAAATATTTATTAAAAGTCTTGCTTCATTTGTTACCCCGGGGCTCTTTGAGTGCACAACATGGGGCAAGGGGAGGAAGGGGCTGATCTCAGCCATAACAGACTCTGTAAATGAAGAGGACATACACCAGGCCATTTGCACAGACAGGGAAGGGAGTGCTGTGACCAAGGCTCTCAAAGAGAAATGGTTCCTGCCATCAGCTCTCCTTCTTACCCAGAAGACAGACAGTGTCATTAGTCTGCATCAAAAAAGCAACATATTATTTTTTAAAATGCAAGTCTTTCTACAAAAGACATGGAACAAAACCATAAATTGGACATGGAAAATACTGTCTCTTCTCACACCCCACCAAGGCCTTGCTCCAGACCAGCTGAGCCTGAGTCTCAGGCCAGGTTTTCTTCGTGGTAAGAATTACCCAGGAGCTTGTGAGATGTAGAAATTCCCAGCTCTCTGCTCCCTGCAGGGCCTATCCGCCAAATCAGAATCTCCGGGGCATGGGAATCTGCATGTTTGGCATGGCCTCAGCTGGTCTGGAGTGGGAGACAGACATTTAGTAGAAACTTACATAAATATCTAGTGTCACAACAAAAAGAGAACAAGGAGTTACGTGGGCACCTGACTTAGCGTGAGGAGTCCAGGAAGGATCCCCAGATGTCTTTTGAACATCATCTAAAGATAAGGCTCAATTAGGAATGGTGGGAGGTGGGGAGGGGAAGGTAGGACGTATGTATTTTCAGGTATACAGAAAAAATGCACAAAAGCCCTAGGCCGGTTATAGCGTAATAGTAAACGTAAAATGCATACCCTTAAACATTGAAAACCAAGGTGATATGTTTTCTCATGGAGCAAAAGGCCATCGAAGATGCAATAAAAATTCAGCCAGAACAGGGTTTGGGGAAGCATGGAGGTGTGGGTGTTGAAGGACTCAAAGAATTCCCATCAGAGGTTTAGGCTTTCTGAGTAGCAGGGGGAGGACAAGCAGAGGAGAAACGCAGGTGACCCCCAGCGCCTGCATGAGACAGAGGCGGGGAGGAGTGCAGGAGAGAGGCAGGGAGGGCGAAGAAGCATATGGGGGGCTTCAGACATCAGGCTTAGGGGGCTTTTTTTCTCCTGAGTGTGGCATCACCTTGAAACTCCATTCTGGTCTAGCCCTTGGCAAAGTTTTGCCTTTTATCCATATGTTTACTTAAAATCTTCTCACATCTTTCAGTCTTTGGTACTTCCAATACATTTTAGAACCACCTGAAAAGATTCCGCTCTGACAGATCTCTCACCAGCGGGCCTCGGGTTCCCAAGAAGTAAGAAACTACAGACGGACCTGCATAGATGCATGTGTATGCCTGTGAAAGCTGTGCCATAAACGGCCTTCGCTGGTTATTTTCCATTGTTCCCTGTATGTATTTCACTCAGTTTAAATTAGCTATGATTTTATTTTCAAATTAGTGTTCTCAAAGGAAAATATATTAGATTGAGGCTTTTCATTTCGAAAACCATAATATTCCCATTCCCATTTCAATATCCATTTGGTTATTAAAAGTAATAATTCAGGCTCAGGACTGCAGCCCTGAATCAAGGGCACTAATGAGCGAGCATCATTGTTTAGGCTTCTAGGCCTCAGGGGTCAGCCTCACCTAATCTCGCCACAGGAGGGTCTGTCTTCTGCTCACGCCCAGGCCAGTCAAGCAGATGCTATTGAAGTTATCCGTGCTATGATGCTGCTTACCATAGATTTGATGATTTAAGTGGGTCTCTTATTGTAGATTAATTTAAATGGACTGAATGACTATTGGCTGAAACCATACTGATTTGTCTGGCTCTTTTATTTCAAGAACAGTTTCATTCAGGAATAAGGGGTTTGGTTTAGGCATCTATAGGGAGCCTGATAAAACTAGAAAACACTCAACTATGGAAGTGGGCCTTAGGCCCACCTGCTCCCCCTGCCCCTCTGCCGGGCCATCTGCTCTCAGTCATGGTGTCATTGTTTCTTATGTGGTCTAACCGCACCCTGTGGCCCCAGCCTCTGCAGCTCACTGGGTTCCAGCTTCCTCACATCTCAGTCTTGCTCGGAGCCCACCTTGGTCAGAACTCCCTTCACAGTCCCATTGAAGTTCCAATTCCCAGTTAAAGGTCTCACTATCTTGTCTTCTGGGCACAAATTCTTGAGGAAGAGGATATGATTGGTTCAGCTCATCCTATCATACAAAAAAAAAGTTAATGCCAAGTTAGGGGTGACACTGAAACTACTGGATTTAGAAATTAGCCCTACACTTGCGCTGAACAATCAGAAGCCTGGAGCAGGGTCCTCGAAGCACCTTTAACTCCTGGATTGTGGGAAGATGAAGGGAGAGAGGGGTTCAAAGAGCCAGGCCAGTAGGAGACCACTAGGCAGACTCAGGGAAGCCATGATTTCCAATGCATACAGAAATATTTCAATAGCGAATACGGCCATACTGATGCATACTGCTGAAAACCCTAGATCCCTGGGGTTGGGGAGGGACAGACGTGGTATGCACAGCATGGCCACCTGAAAGGGGGGTCTGGATTTAGTGGGCATTTGCGGCTCAGCCTGTCCAATACCTGTGAATACGTATGAAAGAGCTATAACCTTGAGGGAGGTAAGGACTTAAGTGTTTAGCTCATTCCACTGCTCATGCTCTGCCACACAGAGAGGGACCAACCTGCTGTTCAGCGCCACACGCTGCGTGGTGAGCGAGGGCTCCCTGAGGCAGGCCTAGCTTTGCAAATACCTAACTGTGGGGCTTGGACAAAGGGTCTTAGTTTCCTCAACTTTAAAACAATGAATTTATATTGAATAAAATCTGTAATTCCCTTCCCCACTTCAGAATCTTCTCACCTCCAGGGTCTTTTTTAAAAATTTGTGTGTAGTGCCAACTTCAGGAGGGGGAGGAAAGGCAGGCAAATACACTTATTTAAGAAATTCAGCACAGTGATGAAGAACAC
>PVJI01015785.1:0-40067 GCA_004026765.1 Micronycteris hirsuta
AATCTCAAACTCATTTAGTAAAAGCTAAAATAAGATGACAGTGTAAGAATACAAAAATCCAATTGTTTGATGTTACTCAAATTCCCAGCCACTAAGTTCATGTTATACATGCTAGAAGGAAAAAAGAAGAGCAAAAAAATATTCTCGCCAGGAAACATGTTCGCAGGACAGTAAGTTTTTATGAACACATCTGTTGGATGGGTTAAAAATCTTATTAGACATTAAGAAATCAGTTTATATCTCATTTTCAAAGTTATTGGAACTCTTTCATGTTACTTTAAACTCAATTCATGAGATCCACCTTTGAGTTTCACATGGAAATCTATGAAGCTTTTCAAACCCAGCAATTGACATTCCTCTAAGGGTATGCACCCCATTCTTTAGGACAATCAAAGAATAAAATTTTAAAAACAATATATTTGCATTTCTTCATTTCTTGTCTTTATTTTTAAGTTATTATTTTTAAAGAGACTTTTCCTGTTCGTTGGGCTCTTTCCCATGATACAAAAGTAATGGTTCCCTCTTCTCATAGTACCTTCGATGTACCCTTACATTTTCTATTTCTGTAGGACTGGCACAGGTAGACTTATCCTGGTTTTGCATACAAGAATAACTTTATGTGAAACCTAGGGTTCTTATGACATTGATTATGCTGGTTTTAAACCCTAGCTCTAGAATACATCTCTCTCTATATATATATTTATAAACTTCTCAGAGACCTAGCCTTTCTCACAGGTAATTGGCAACTCCTGAGGCAGCAGAAGACAGCAACCTGGAACTGACTTATGACCACCAGGTCAGAACCTCTGGCAGGCTAAAGATGACTCCTTAACCTAAGTTATGTTTTAGTCCCTGAGCCCTAAGGTAGAACAATCCCTTGGCTACTTTCTCATGAGACCAGACAATGAGATTCAGGACAAGACCTCAGAGCTGTCCTCAAGACCTAAAGAAATGATTTATTACCTTTACCTTACCATTCTGCTCCCAGCATGACCCTGACCTTAAATAACCTGTAACCTACCTGCCATTGAGGTGTTTGAGCATTTAAGAATTAGCTTCCTGTTCTCATGGGTGACATCATTCATAATAAAATAACCAATATTCTCCATTGCAATTCTCACTGTGTAGTGTTTGGCTCGGCCAGCGTCAGGTACACCAACCCTTTCTGGTCCATAACATACGCACACGAAACAACTGCACCTATCATTAACTGATCAAGTCTGTGCAAGTCAGTGGTAAATCATGAAAGTTTGTTCTCTTGTTAGATGTTCATTAAGCCCAGCTCCCTCTCCGACATAATTATACTGATCATTGCTTTGGGATTTTTACTAGGTGTTCTAAATACTGAAGTTAATAGACAAAAATATTCCTACTTAGAACAATTTTTTTTTAAATTGACTACTCTAACAGCTATTATCATAAACTAACAGTAAGATGTATACTGCATTTGGCTATGAACAAAATATTGTCATCTACATCGAATTTCAGAATGTAAATGATTCAGGAGGCAACCAAAGAAGCTTTGAAGACTTTTGATTTTCACTAGAAAAACCATAAAATAAAACAATAATTTTTAATTTTTTAAATAGAGTGATGAAAGAGATATAATTTGGAGTCAATAGCTATTTAGTGTAAGTCTCTATTTCTTAAGGACTGGAGGTTGCTGAGAAAAAATAAAGTTTTAGGTTTACTTCTCAGGATTTTGTTTCTCAATTCACAGAAACAGCTTGTATTTGACTAGCCCATACACACACTGGTGATAAATAGAAATAAAGAAGTTACAGAAAACATTTTTGTACAATATTATACATTTAGATTGCAAGTAAATTTGTGGGACAATTAACTGGGATAGAAAGTGTTCATTACTTAGATCTTAAAATAATAATAAGCATAACTTTTATGTGAGCCTAAGTTTTCAGGTTCATTTTAATAGAAGACAAAGATAAATAACCAACTGGAATGATTTAGGCATAAAAGTGGAGAGGCAAAAGCGTAAGCTGCTGTTCCACTGCCTTGGCTGAAGTAACTTACCAGGAGACATAAACAAAAGGAAAATGCTTTACTTTTATCCCTACAGGTGAATAAAAACTTGGCAAAAAACACATTGATACAGAAAAAATAAATATTGACTTTTTTAAACTTTAGAATAAAGAAATATAGAAGCAACTGGAAACACTGAAAGTGAACTTGAGGGCCACTTCATTGGATTTGCTTCCATTTGACCTTAAAATCTCATCACATGACCTAGAAATTCCTCTGAGGCTCCCTTGATAAACTTAAGTCTTCAGAATCACAAGAAAAGCCTCAATTGAACTATTAGTTCATTAATCTTCATTAATCTCAGCACTGCTGTTGAGTTCATTTTCAATTGTCTTGTGTTCTATTTGTGTCATGGAAAATCTTGTTCTGTCTTCATAACCTTCTCTAAGTGATCTGTACTCATTTCTTTAATCAAAGGTTGAAAGTCATTCCATAGGTTTGGCTTACCATCTGATTATTTAGAAACTCTGTAATACAGCTCGTTTCAAATGTCAGAAGACATTCCAGTGCAATTAAGAACTTTCCTCTCTTTAACTCTGACTCATGAATAGCAGAGTCTCCAGTATCAGGCTTCTTTCCTCACACACATTTGACATTGTCAAACATTCTCTTAGAAATCTGCCTACGTCAATTCAGTCTCCAATTTAAAAAGGCTTTGAATGCTCCTTCCTTCTTAGAGATTCCATTCCCTGAAGAGCTGGCTTCTGTCCACTACCACTGTCCTCTTAAGAGGACCTGCAGTATCCTGTAGTAGGTAGTCCATGGGGAGTCCATAATTTAGATCGCTGCTTTCTGCTCTGAAGTCCATCATATATGACCAGTTTGATGTCCTGGTTGCTATTCAAAAGTAATTTATCGTTCATACCTTTTTATTTTCTTATGAAAGTGTAAATACCTTTCTTATATAAAATATCTGCTGACCAGTTCTTAGATACAAATTTCTTCCTCTTGAAAAATGATTTCAATGGGCATTTCCATATGCTAATTTTGAAAAAATTCACAGTGCCATCATTTTGTTCTTTACATTTTGATGTTTGGACTATGAGTGATATACTCTCTTGTATCTGGTATATCATTACTGAATACCACTTGGAGTCATTAACTTCGTGTTACTTAAAAATAAGGAAATAACTTATAATCATTCCATTGCTCAATAAATGTATATTAGCCTTTTATTCTGCCATCAGCACTACGCTAGATCCTAGTGATACCAAGATGAAGAAGGATTTCGCCTCCAAGGAGCTCACAGTCTTGTAGAAGAGTAGGTGAGACACACGGAGTGTGAGAATGCAGTGTGATAAGTTCTAGAGCAGCCACTCTGCACTGGGTGACAGAAAAGGCAATTTTATGCAACAAGTAAGGCTTTACGAGGAAGGAACTACTGGAGGTGGATCTTGACGTATAAGACATTATTTGAATAAGTGCTCAATTGAATACATATTTCCAAAGTACAGAAGAAAACTGAGAAAAAATTATAAAGATTTAAACATAATTAAGTTTAACTAGTTCAGTAAGATTTATTCACAGGGTGCTTGGGAGAAAGCTAGAGGCAGAGACTGAAGCATTTATAAGGCATACTAAGGTGTCTGGACTTAACTCTCACTTAGAATAACATTGAAATATTTTAAGCAAGAATATAAAATAATCAAATTCACTTTATAAAATATTGGATTCAGCAAAGTAATTATCACATTTTTTCCTAAGACAATTCAAAGGAGCCTAAGAAATAGGAGCCAGATTACAGAATGTGGGGTATATGAGAGACCACAAAATGAAAAGAGAACTAAAATACACTTCAGGGAAGCATATGTGAAAAGCAAAAGAGTAAGAGGAATGGAGAATTACAGGGGACACAGGGTAAAGGGGGAACATTTTTTTTAAGATCAAAGTGTCTTGGTCATGTATATCATGTAAGGGAAGGAATACAGGAATGAGGGAGGAGAGCTTAAAACATAGGAGACAGAAAAACTATGCACAATAGAGAAAGATTTAGGCAGAGTAAATAGTACAATTAGAGATCATGTGGAGAGTACTTTTAAAAAGAAAGAAAATTCTTAATAAAGTGAAAATAACTAAGATTGAGAAAAATATGGATGATTTTTGAATTGGGAAAGGGGAACATTTAAAAATTCATGCCTGATGGCACCCTTTTTCTCTATGAGTGAATGCTCTCTGCTGAGAAAGGAGGGACTGGAGGTTAGGATGACATTTTGAAGAGAGTCCTGCAGGTTTCCACAAGCTGCAGAAGCAAAGAGAGTGGCAGCTTCTAAAGAACAACTACAGCGTTGTACAAAGAAGCCACGTGGGTTTGGGAACCGTGAGTCTATAGCAGCAAACTGAGACTTAATATTGGCTAGGGAAAATTTTTTTAAAGCAAAAAAAAAATATATATATATAAGGAAAAGACATCCCGATATACCTCTCAAGCAAAACAAAACTTACGTCCTTCTCAGGTTTAAAATCCAGGGAAGTATTCCAGGTAAGTAGGCAGCTATTCTACACAGGGTCACTTAGAGATCCAGGAAAATGGCAGTTCTGACAAGGTTATGTAACTTTCAAAACTGTTCTTATCATTATTACTGCAGTCAGCCAGAGGCAGAAAGGTTTGCAAGGCTGCATGGGTCAGGCCTGGAAGTCGCGTGGAGCGCTGCTGCGTCTTTTTCATGATGAGATTTTTGTCCTTCCTTAACTGCAAGGGAGAAGAGTTAGGGACAGCAGTGACATCATACTAAAACGCCATTAGTAGGGATGAAATCACCTCAGGACTGTTTTGGGGTTCTCCATAGCCACGTGAATGGATTGAACACGGAAACAAAGAAGTAGCTAGCTGAACTGAAATCTCTGAGCATGTGTGGCCTTCAAAAAAAGTTTTAGCTGCAGTTTAGCCAAGGCAGAGCAGAGATGGCAATTTTGGAGTAAATACATGCTCTAAATGCTTTTATTTAAAGTAGTGTCTAAGGATTATAGTTTATATTTGTAAGTCAATCCTTTTACCTTCAGAATATGGATTACTCTTAACTTCTCAATACATGATGAGTTATAACATACTATGAATATTCATGTGAATGAATAACAAAAACATACCTACCAAGATAAATCATTCCAAATAATTGGATAACAGGGCATTTGACTTCAATTTGTATAAGCACTTTTTAAGCATGTGTTTATCCAAATCTTCTCTCTCTGTCTCATTTTATTTAGGGAGGGATGTATATATACTACCCCTGAATGTGCCCCTGCAGAGTATTTCATCAATTCAAATTAAAGATGTATTTTACAGCTGTCATTGATATATGACTTTGAGAATACGAACTGCTGTATAAATGTGAAATGTTCCCATCCTCATGAAAATCACATGTCACATCAGAACCGTGTCTGGTTTTGCTATTCATTATTCATTTGAAGTCAGAGTTTTCCATTTTCAATATTATAATTAATTTGAATGTTATTAAATGTTGTCACAACTGGCAGATTGCCAGCTTTCCTTAACCTCCTAACATAGATCCACTCTCATTTTAAATACCTTATTTTTATTCTTAACCTCCTTCAAAACAAAACAGAACCATTTTCTCTGTGTCTCTAAAAATTCCATTTAGCAAAATAGATCTATTCCTCTTTCCTCACTCCTTAGCTTTTTCTTTCACAGGAGTTATTTTCTGTCTTACACGCCCCCGACTGTGTCAGCTTAACGACCTGAAAGCCAATGTACGTAAGATTTGCATTAGGAAAAAAGTACGTGTTTTGTCAACTCTACATCCTACACAGATATGTGGGCTCTAAGTTTAGAATAGAATTTCAAGCCAATATAAGTGGTATTTCATGCTGGGAACAAATTGGAGTTGTGAAAGACACCAGGGATATAAAGTCATGCTGCCTTGGCATGGTCAGTAAGTAGAATAGATGGTTGGATATAAAGAATAATGTAGAAAGTGCCCTATCCCAAAATGTATCAAGCAGTAGGGAAGGATGTTACATGCAAATCAAAGGCTCAGTCCTAGCATTTAGAAATTGAATTTGACATTTTTTCTATTAAAAGGTAAACATTTGGAATACAAAATTAAGTTTGTAATTGGATGGCACATACCTATTTGTCAAAGACTGGTGCCCTCTGCAGACACTTACCATAGCCACCTGTCCCCGAGCTGGGGTAGTCTGGAAACGCTCTCCAACACAGAATTCTGTGCAGATGCTACGATGTACCTGGTTGGCCCTGTTGATGAATGTAATTGCATGAACTTGGGAAGCCAGAAGAATAGATTGAGAGGGTTGAGAAACCACTGAAAAGACAAACAGGAACATTTTCAATGCTAAACTTCATGAACCTCTAAATTTGGTACAAGGGCTGCTACTTCTCTGTGTACATGAGAGCCCAGCATTATAATCTGTAGAGACAATCAATTCTGACAATTCATTATTTCATTGAAACTATAAAAATCAGCAGTTACTTCAGCTGGCTCAAATTAGGATATATAATTTTGTTTTTGCTTTGGAGACATTGTGGACTACAGACACTTTTGATTTAGTCCCTGATTGCATTTACATCCCCCTGGATTAACCTGGCAAAATAGTACTTTTTTAACTGAAAACTTGAAGCAAAGAAAAGGAAAAGGAAAAAAAAATGTCATTATAAGAAAAAATTATTAAGCACTTATTGAAAGGTGGGGTATGTATTTCAAAGTGTGATTTGTTTAGAAGTGTTTGGGGCATGAACGTTTAGAGTTTAACGGTCTTAGAATTAGCTGAAGCATCGGAAGAATTAGTTGAAGCACTGAAACAGAGGAGAGATCTGAGTACCAAAAAGACTGACTTGGCCGCGTTTACATGAATTATTGTTGACAAGCTTGAACTAGAAGCCAATTGTCCTGATTCTCAGCCCAGTGTTCATGACATTATTCTTTCTTGGGTTATTTTTTTATTCAGTCTTTGGGGATTTGAACAAGAACCTCGTTTATCATAAATCCCAATTCTCTTCTGTCTATTCTGAATCTTTAAGGGAGATGAATAGTTTTACATGTCTTTGAATTCTGGGATATGAACAATATTACCAGTACTTTTTCCATTTTCCAACTCTGTTCTTATCTATATATGGGTTTCATTCTCTCCTACTTATAAAGACATTTTTCATGTGGAGGGGCAAGTTATGGGCATGGTTATCAATAGCCCCAGGTTCATATCAATTTATCAAGATTATCACCCCAGAGGAAAGAAAGAGGTGTCCTTTTCCAGTGTCTGTATATAAAAGTGATAGGGATGGATCCTTATTGGTCTGGCTTAAATCTCATACATATCAATCAGTCTCTGTGACCAGATGAATAGGGCACTTTGGCCCAAGCCAATCTCTTGTGGCCTAAGTGGCTCAGTACAATGACTGGCAGCCTCACCAGAGTCTCCTCAGTAAGGGGGCGGGGGGGACAGAAGAGGAGCAGGGACAATTGCCCAAAGAGCAGGATGCTAGTTTCACAGGATGATAAAGGGTGTACTAAGCAGACCAAAATATGCCTCTTCTTGATTCTGTATATGATTGCAAACACACACACAAACCCTCCTCAGACAGACACACAAACACAAGTTTCCTGCCCTACAAACACAATTATCCCATTTATAACTAGAAACACACTCACCTCCTCCCTAAAAAAGCTGAATAAAAAGTTGTGTCATTTGATCTGTTGGTGATGAGCAATATTTTTGATCTGGTCTACACACACACACACACACACACATGCATATATATATATATATATATATATATATATATTTAATAATCTGAACCTACAGTTAAATGATAAATTTAAATAACCTATACTCACTTAATATGTAACGGTGAGAGGAGAAGAATCTCATAAAAATGAAGAAAAAAGAAGTAACAAGTAGTTATCCTTTGACCAGAATATTATATATAGTTTGGAAGGTAATAACGGTTAATTTGTTGTTTTCATTTTCCTTGAAAATGACACCTAAACAATGCCACAGCACCATCTGAAGATTGAAGTCCCTTCTTAGCAAAATCCTCCAATTCTTCTCTGTGTTCCCATGCCCTTTGCACTGTCCTGAGGATTGATCAGTCCTGGAAGTCCCCTTTCCTCACGCAGTCTGTCAGGAGGGGGGGTACTTTCTTTTGTATCTCAGGGCCTGGGGGAATTTTTGGTGTCCTTCTCCCTTCTCATTGTCTTTTCCAAAAGCAGAAACCTCCCAATAACTAAAACACATATATATTAATTTTTAATGTTGGAGTAATGAAAGTTGCATAAAATTCAATACCCAAATAAATTATTTTTTAAATCCTATGTTTAATAAAAAAAAAGAAACCTTCTTTCTTTGAATAGCATTACTATGTCCTTTCTCATTATTACCATTTTTTATGTCCCAGCAAGTCCCTTCATTCATTGAAAACTTCAGCACCTACATCACCTTCTCTGTTTCTGTTCCTGTCGTACACCCATATGAATGCAGCACAGAGCCACGCGGGACACTGAGGCAAAAGAAAAATGCATACCCCTCGATACACTTATCAAAATACCCTTCTGCATTTTGAACCAAGTGGAAAAACTTAATACAATTCTATAATCAAAAACATGACTGAATACAAAGGCCTTTGTTGTCTAATCTATTTGCATACCAGTGTCTGCCCCACGAACCCACCCAGTAGTAGATGCAAGTAGATGCAAGTAGGGGTCAAGGAGCTGCAGACTGTTGGAATTGATTGTGTGTATTAACCAAAACAGCATTTGAATGCATATTATATGCCAGGAATCATGCTAAGCACTTTTCACAGATTGTCTCATTTAATCCTATGTGTCTTCCCAACCTCTGTCTAAACTTCAATAAAGCAAGGGCTCCAACTATCCAGCTCACACTGCCATATTGTATCTCTAATAACCAGCCTAGTGACAGGCCATTGATGTGAGTAATAATGGTAACAATGTAAATATCGAAACACATCTGAAAATGAAGTTGGATAAAAAATAAAAATAGAAACAGAAACATAAGTACATAGAACAGACTGACAATATCCAGAAGAACAGTGGTGGGTGGGGAGGGGGAAACCAGATGAAAGATGGTGAAGGGATTAACCAAAGAACATTTATGCGTGACCCAGGGACACAGATAGCGATGTAAGAGTTGACAGGGGAGAGTGTGGGGCTGGGTGGGGGTGGGGAAAGGGAGAAGAAACTAGGACAATTGTAATTGCTTAAATGATTAAAAAATTTTATGAAACAACTTCAAATGACTTATCTCTTTCCCAATGTTTGCTTGAACACTTCAAGATTGGACAAATTTGAATGGTTTTATGTTTGTAAAAAGGCTTTCCTGATGGAATTAGAATATTAAACAAACATACCTTAATAAATTTGATTCAGTTTCAGTGGCTTTAAACTATAGATTTTTTTTTCTCTCCTGGTATAATGGATTTATAGATGAGGGGGATCCACAAAACTCCAGAATTTATTCATAAATTATGTATTTATTCTTACATGTTTAAACTTCAGTCACCTTCAAAGTACTCTCCATTTGCTGCTGTCCACCTATCAAGGCATTTTTTTCTACCACTCAAAATGGTTTTGAAGTTGTCAATTTTGATGACTTTTAGTGTTTCTGCAGTGCTTTTGTTTTGCCTCTTCCAAATCCACGTTTCCTTTTGAGGCCTTTTTTCATGCGGTGGGGCGGGTGGAACAGTTACTTGGGAGGGTGGAGTGCAGAGGTCATACCGGTTTTGGTCTAAAACTGCTGAATCATCAGCACAGTGTGGGCAGGGATGCTTGTAAATCACCCATCAGGAAATGGGTAAACACATTGAAAGTCTTAAAAAGGAAGATTTACTGAAGCTGAATGCAGCCTCTCACAACAACACCAGTTGGTGCACTGCTAAAGATGGGTTCCTAGAACACTCACCTAATGGGGGAAGCCTGTACTGAAAGGGCCCACCTACCAGAAGATAATTCTGCTTTTTGGGGGCTCCCACCTTATAAAAAATAATTCCACTTCTAGTAATGTCAGATGAGGTCATTATAACCAATTCTTCTACCAAAGACAATAAGAAAAGCTGGACAAAATATTTGTTAAAGCCTGTATTTTAGAACTAATAAAACAATGAAGATTAATAAGCCATGATCCATAATGGATAGAGGCTTAGGCTATGAAGTTCTCTTTTCTTGTGGTAGTTTATTATTTTAGAAGGGGTAACTAAAGGTTACTACAACTGAGTTCTACTTTAGGCTGTCTTTATGCACTAAGAGAATAAAGATTTGGAGTACAGACTCTCAAAAAATAAAATGGACTTGATGAACACCCCTCACTGAAAGCCTGTACCTGGGAGTAAAGGGCCAATACAGACTAGTCTCCCACAGGGACTGTAGCTCAGCCTCATGTAACATTAAATCCAGAAATTGGATTCAGATAATCCTTAAAATCTATGTCCCCAAAATAAATGACCAAAGTAATAAATAATAATAATAATAAATATAAAACCTCTCTGAAGGAAGATAGTATACTAGCATTCTAAATCAAATATTATTTCTACCAAGTACTTGCAAATATAGTTTGAAGATACAGTTAAAAATATACAGACAATGAAGACAGAAAATAACATGGACCAATAGAAGCAGAAACAACAACAGAAAAAGACCCCAAAAGCCCTGGTATTAGAGATATTAGATATCAACTTAATTATACTATATTCAAGGACAGAAAAGAGTGAGAATTTTGAAGGAGAAGAATACATTTCAAAAAATGGAAATCCTGTAACTGAAGCAGAACAATAACTGAAGTTAAAATCTCACTTGATAGCTTCTATTGCAGTTTAGGCTTAGCTAAAGCTAAGTTAAAAAAACATATCCAAGCTGAAGCCCAGAGAAAAATACAAATGATAGGGTACAAAACAACGATGATTGAGAGAATGTTTATTAAGTGCACAACTGTAGTTCTCAAAAAACAGGTAATATTTTTAAAAATAAAGACTGATAACTTTCCAAATTTGAAAATTGTCATCGTCACAGATCTAAAAAACGTGAAGAACTTGTAGAAAATTAGTATAAAAAACCACCCTAAAGTACATCAGTAAAAGCACTGAAAATCAAAAATAAAAGAAAAATAAGTTTACATATAGCAAGAGAGAACAGAAAATGTTAACATAAAAAACAATTATCAGTTGAGACTTACAACTGACTTTTAAACAAGATAATGTAAGCCAGAAAGCATTGACATGATATCTTTAAAAGTTTGAAATAAAATAACAGATGACTTAGAATTATATTCCCACCTATAAATAGTTTTCAAAAATGAAGGTAAAATAAGGACATTTTTTAGAAATACAAAATATGGAGACTTAATGAGTCAATCTTAAGTAGAAAAATTCTAGAAGTAACTATTTAATCAGATAGAATAAGAGAACTGCAGAAAAATAAAATCACGAAACAACTAAAAGGTAAGCATGTAAGAAAACCTTTTTTCTAAAAGGTCATATTCAAAGGTACTACAGTTAGAAATTGGACATGTCTAAGTAGAGCTGCAATCAACCCACTAGAACAACAGTAAGTGAAAAATTATAGAAAACAGTCAAAACTTTAGAAAAAAATACAAATGGTTGAAATTAACAAAAGGAGATGTAGAAAATATGAATAGTCTAAAAAAGAAATTATATTTTCTCAAAGAAAAAACTTCAAGCCTATATATCTTCTCTGGTGAATTCTACCAAATGCTTAAGGATAAATGAATGTCAGTGTTAATACAAAATCTTCTTGAGAATAGGGCAAAACAAATCACTGAAATACATTTTTCAAAAGTTCATGATAACTTTGGTATAAAACAAGACATAATCATTACAAGAAAGAATAATTATAAGCTTTTCAATCGCTTCATATATATGCAGATGGAAAAACCCTAAAGAAAAAATGACAAACCACTCGGCAATGTATAAAAGGATGATACATTCATTTTCAATTTGAGTTGACTCCAGGAATATAAAAATTGTTTGATACTTGAAAATCATTAATATAATTTATCACTTTAACCAAATAAAGAAGAAAATAATACAACCATCTCAATAGATGTAGAAAATATATTTAATAATAAAGTATTATTTAATGTATGAGTGGGTGTTTATAATATTAAGGCTCTTCCTTCATCTGACAAAACTGAGAGCAAATAACTCATCTAATCACAAAATGCTGAAAGTTTTCCCTGTGAAACCAGGAATAAAACACAGACATTTCCATGAAACATAGTACTAGAGGTGGTGGTCTTATTGCACTAAGGAGATAAATAGTAAAATGCCAAAAGATTTGAAAGGAAGATATATAACCATCATTAATCACAATTTTAAACATATTTATCAAAGTTAACATGATTGTGGACAGAAAATATGAAATATTTTGCAGACAAACTGTTAGAATTACCAAGCTAGTAAAACAGATAAAAACTGGTAAAATGACTTTGGAAAAACAATGTTAACACTATTTCTGTTCTCAATCACACATCCAACATAAATGCATCGGCATGCACTATATGTGCCCCAAGAGATTTGTATAAGCGTGGTTCTAGCAGCATTGTTTACAATAGCCAAACACTGAAAATAAACCCAATATTTATGAACATTAGAATGGATTAATGTGATATATTTATATAATAGATTACTATTCAGTAAGGCAATTGAAAAAACTACAGCTATGCACAACACCATGGATAAATCTCAAAGTCTAATGTTGAGTAAAAAAAGCCAGACATAAAAGAATACATAATGTATGAACATTGTTCTATTTGTATAAATTTAAAAAATAAGCAAAAGTAAATCATAATGTTTGGAAATGCATGCTTAGCTGTACAATGATCAAATAAATCAAGGAAGCAATCAGCACAAACATCAGGAGAAGGTCAACCTTTTGGAATGAGAAAGGGCTCATTATTGGCGGGGAGGGACATGAGATGCTGGCAATGCTCTAGGCTTTGCTGGGAGTCGTGGTTACATAAGCATTTATTTATCTTGTGTTAGGTCACCAAGACATGTATCTTTTTAAAATAAAGTTTTTCATGTATTAAATATTTTGCAACTGGAATGGTTAAAACAAAATATTTTTTTTTTCAAATTTGATCAGGAGCATCAAGAAAGCAAGTAATGACAATAATTCATGGGCAGGATAAGGATAAGATTCGGGTAAAATGAGCGAGGCATTCACCTTGGGTGCGAAATTTAAGGAAGGGTCAGAGAACTCACTCATCACAAGTCAATAATGTAGTAATGAGGTATTTTAAAGAATCAATATCAATGCAAAAATTATGATGGGCAAAATATCAAAAGTATCATTAAATAACAAGTATGAAGACATAATCAATATGCACCAGGCACTGTTCTGAGTGCTTTTGTGTATATTAACTGATTTCACCTACATAAAATCTTATAAGATAAACTGTGTAAATATCCCTTATTTTACTAATTACGTCCCTGTGGCACAAAGGAAAGTAGTTATATTTCCAAGGTTACCCAACTGGTTCTTGGCAAAGCCTGAGTTCAAACTCAGTTCCAGCTCTGAAAGGCATGCTCTTGGGGCGGAGCGATGCTGCACCTGTTTGCAACAGCAAACGCACTGAGGTTGTGACAGTCGGTGATCTTCTTTGATATTCCTCTGACTCCGTCCACTGCACACATCCCTCCGCATCATATTTTTGTAAGTTATTATTGTGTTCAGAGGGGAGATAAAATTGAAAAGAAACTTGAGATCTTGTATGATCTCCACGAAGCCTCCTTTTTCTTGAGTAAGTGCGATTCCCATGATACAGGATATGCCCAGGAGCCAAGAAAACCTTCTGCTCCCCTGGTCAGATGATTCTGTCTTCCTACCATAATTCGTCCTACTTTGAGACTCTTCTAAGCGTTAGCTCCAGTAAACTTAATATTTGATATAGTCGAGTTAAAAAATACAGAAATTTTATTGATTAATCAAAAAATTTCATCACAGTATGTTGCTAGATTCTAAAAACCAATGCCCTTTTGTAAGGATGAAGGCCAAGGAAGAGATTTTTATGGCCTCAAATTTTATTTGCCTTCTCAAATACAAACTCATTAACCAAATGTCATCAGACTGCTGTCTTCTAATAAAGTAAGCTAGTCTACACCAGAAAAACAAGTCAGAGAATCAGTTGGTAAAAGTTCACAAAGTACCTTAAATCTCAAAGGCTGCTCAAAAATGAATGATTCTGTTTCCCTAAGGTACAACAGTATGCTTGGAGAATAGGAAAAAAAAAAAAACCCAGAAAAAAATTAAGTAGCTAAATATTCCAATGAATATTAATGAGAGATGGGTACTTTTCAGGCAGAGTTTTGTAGGTAGAAAGGAAATAAATTTTGTGAGAAGGTAAATTTCAATAAACAGTTATTTATAGAGATAGGAAAAAGAGTTCTGCTGAATGTCAATCCTTCTTAAACTGTGACAATGTCCATTTTTTTCAAACAAGTCAAACTTTTTGAGAAATATAACTGGCTATAAGCAGCCAATAAACCCTACTAGCACATGGAAAATTTCATTAAACAACCACTTTTTAAAGTCTTAAATTGCCAGATTAGTGATTTCACAGAACTATCACTCTGTTCCTGAATCTTAAAAATTGCCTCTAAGTATTGCATTTAGCCATCCTACTTTCTGTTTTTATCAAACGATGGCCTAAAGTACCACTGGAAAAAAAAAATTTCTTTTGCTGTCATGCTCTGCATCTGACAATGAGGGACGCCAAGTGGAGAAAGCGGAACTGAAAAAGCTGAGACGGAACCCTTGGCACTGATCTAGGAAGATGGTGATAGAGTTAAGGTAAGGTTCAGACTATCAATCACAGTAGGAAATATTAGAATTAAATGTTTTAAAGAGCCATTGCGAGAAAGCCACAGTTTTCTCTTCTAAACTTCAATTAGCAATCTGAGAAGCAAATTTCTCTGTGACTCATTTTGAAAATTTTGGAATACAAATTAATAGGCAAAAAATGTCAGGTCCAAATTTTAGAATAATTTTTGTGATACTCACGTGGGTCCCAGAGCCTTTCAATTCTTCTCCTCGCTATTATTATTATTTTTTTTTTGTAACAAAAGGAGTTATTTTTGACTGTTAGTGTTTCCATGCAACCGTCTCTGACTGTGGAGCCGGAGACGGGTGTGTCAGAGCTGCCAGTGTCGCTCTGTGTGTGGGGTTTCAGCCTTTTATCTGCGCACGTAAATGTAGAGCTCTGGTGCCTGGCACTTTTGTTTTTTCATGAGCATTAATGCAAAAGAAACTGAGCTAAGAATGGCAGCTACAACTCTTCTGACAAAAAAAAAAAAATAATGCAAAAAGGGCCAATTTTTAAAAGAGGGAAAATGTTTGGAACATTAAAGGTTTTGTGACTCTAGCCATATGTTTCTCTTTTCCGAATCGTTACTCATTACTGTCAATCACCATCCTATCCTTAGAACTCTTGATCTTATCATTGGCATTTCCAAATGCAAATGAAAAAAATTAAGTCTTTTCAGTCCAATCTTCAAGCTAATTTTAATTAGTTCCTCCCCCTCATCAGAATCTAAGTAAAGTAAATGCAAACAATAACAAGTGCTCACCTAGTTGTAGTTCAAGGTATGAAAACTCGGATCTTTCAAGGAGACGTGGCAATTTGTCCTCCATGTCAGGAGATTACAGTGAGCCACGGACCACTCTTTAAAGTAAATGGGTAACGGCCACTGGGGCAGACGAGTAGACTCGATAAAGAACTAATCATCATAGTTTCTTCTTACTTCAGTGCACAGTAATTGAGTTCTATTCAGGTACTGTTTGAGGTCCGGGGATATAATGGTGAGCAGTTGCAGCTTCAAAAAGATCACATCCTGTGAAGGAACACTGGACTACCTCTGGTGAAACAATGTGAGGTCTCTCTGTGCTGTTACCCCTTGTTCACTCCTAAAAGGCAGGGAGTCTATTAACATAATGATGCAACAGAGTTGGTTTTTGAGAAGCAATCAAAAAACTGCAAGAAAATTTGTCTTTTAGCTTTCATTTTGAAGGCTTTGAAAGACCCAGAGCTTTCTGTGCCGACTAAATGAGAGGTTAATTTGTGAAAACATATGCGTCCTCTCACCTCACATAAAATAATGAACTAATGATCAAACTAGATCACCATCTGGCTCGAACTCCTCAATGATTCCCCACTGCCATCGGAATAAAATCCAAACTTCTTCCATGCGTACAAGGCCCTGCCTGACATGGCCCTGAATGCCCCTCTGAACTCCTCTTTTCAGCCCTCTGATTAATCTTACTGTCACGGGAGCCTCATTTCTGCCTTCAGTCATGCCAGGCTTGCTCTCACGCCAAGACACTAGTATGTTCTCTTGGCTGGGAAATCACTGTGGCTGCCTTCTCCTCACCATTCAGGCCTCACTTCACAGTTCTCCGAAGTGAAAACGCCGGTTTCTCCTCCCCTGTCCCTGGGTTGCCAAGTTTTCTTGTTTGACTGCTTTTGGCATTTGTCTGTACCTGAAATTATGTGTACGTTTGTATGTTCATTGAATATCTCACAATCCTGTGGGCACTCCATTTCTTTCCCTTATCTATCCCTAGAGACTTAGGTATTGCCTGGCCTCCTAGTGGGCCTTCAGAAAAATACTTGATGACTAAATGCACTAACTCTTTTCAGGGATTTTAGAAACATGGCAGGAGCACAGACAAGAGACTTCCTGTAGGTCTAAGGGCACACACCAAAGAAAATATGTGGGTTACACAACTCAATGTGAGA
Organism: Micronycteris hirsuta; assembly: GCA_004026765.1. Classification (NCBI taxonomy): domain Eukaryota; kingdom Metazoa; phylum Chordata; class Mammalia; order Chiroptera; family Phyllostomidae; genus Micronycteris; species Micronycteris hirsuta. The sequence continues at coordinate 16,780 of PVJI01015785.1, forward strand.
AGTGTTATAAAGAGAGTAACTAAGAATTTGAGAGGTGAGACATGCCCAGAAAGTAACGACATCTTAGCTAAAACCTCAAGGATAAGCAGGTTATAACAAGATTCTAGTAGAATAATAAATAAATAAAAAGGGGGCTTCAAAAAAGTTAATAACATGTACAAAGCCCAAAGAGGTTTGAAATCTACCAAGAAAAAAAAGAAGTAAAAGACAGTAAAAACATGAGACGGAGAGAATGGTGTTATATTTGCATGACAGATAATGGAAGAGTTGGCACTGAAAGCAGGGAATGGAGTTAGAGAGCTTCAGAAGAAATCTAGAAGAAAGATGATGGCATTCTTCAACATGGGTGGGTAGATCCACAGGGGATGGATAGGACTTAGTGAATCGGAACACTCGATGGTGTTCCAGAGTCAGCTGGATTTGGTTGATTGGGTGTGAGAGTAAACAAAGGGCATCGTTTTACTCCAGTTTTTCTCTTTAGGCATTGGGATGTGTGCTAGCTCCAGCCACTGACATAGCGAATCTTGCAGGAGAGAGAGATTTAAGTACTGAGCTTAAATTATCAGAGGAACAGCCAAGTAGAGATGTCTAGGAGAATATTAGCTATGATATACATGTCTGGGAAGATAACATCTATGAGTTATCAGAATACAGATAGTCATTAAAATAATAATAGTGAATGAGGTCACATGGTAATAGAACACAAAGAGATAAAAGAATAAAAACTCAGATGGAACCTTAAGAAACACCAATATGTAACACATAAAAAAAGAGAAGAGAGCCAGCTATGACATTTACTTAGATGTTTAATAGCCAGGAAGATGGGAGAAAAATAAACTAAGCATGACATCACGAAAGCTAAATAAGAAGATTCCAGGAGCAGTAAGTATTCAACAGTGTCAAGAGTTTGGGAAAAAAACATCCTATTGCTCTGATATTTAGTTTGTCAAAAGAAGCTGACAATCTAAAAGAGTTGCTGGTTTTAATGGAGTGCAGATGAAAGTGGGTTTCAGGCTAAAGAAATCAGAATAGGAGATGGAAAGCAAAATACGGCCATAATTAGTGGGTACAGCCCTTGAAAGATACCTGGCTGTTGTTGCAAGTGAGTGAGAGATTGGGGCAGAAAAGAGATAAGGGAATGATGTAGTTAGGATAAAATTCAATGAGAATATTTAAATGCTGGTGGCAAAGAGCCGGTGAGGAGGGTGATTTTGAAGACATGAGAAAACGAGGTAACTGACAGAGTAAGGTTACTGAGGAGGTGGAAGAAATGGCCATGTAAGACTGAGACAGAAAAAGTATACAAAGGGACATTTCTTTCTCGTGTGTAGACCAAGTACATCATAGATGTGTGGGACAGGAGAGACAAATAACTGGAATAACACAGGGAGAATGACAGATGCTATTGCTGATATAAATTTTTCAAGACGCTGGTCTATGTAAGTCCGTGATGTCCTTCAGCAGGGCTCCACTGCCTGAATATAGAAATAAAAAGATGGTAGTTTTATTGGTCAAGATTTGTGTTTTATTGAGTATATGAGTGAAAAAGCAAAATAGCAAGGCAATTAAAATGGATGGGAAATGGTAATTATAGAATCTAAAATAAATAGGAAATAAAGTAAGGTATAAAGTACATGTTAAAGTAGAAGGGAGTAACAAGCAGGAAACGTTCCAAAGAACTGACTGTTCTACTTACATTAGTTCTAATTTTCTATTTTTATTTACTTCCAATAAGTTTCCATACCCACCCATCCCCAGAAATTTTTCATGTATAAAGCACACAAGATTTCCATCCCATGAAGCATCGATGACTAATTCTCAATCCTCATCTTGATCCCGCAGCAGCATTTGACGCACGTTGATCATTCTTCCTTTCCTCAAATTCCTTTTGTTTTTACTTGGGTTCCAGAACACCACACCTCCTTGGATTTGCTCCTACCTTACAGCCATTCCTCAGTAACACTGTTCTGCTCTATCGTCTCCTTTTGAATGACAATTGCGAAAGCAGTCACAGCTGAATTATTGACCTTCATTCTTATTCCCCAAGTGATCTCAAGTCTTAAGGCTTTAAATACTATCTATTTTCTAATAGGTCCCAAATTTATATCTGTGGCACTGATTTCTTTTGTTCTCATCCCTCAACACTTAAAATCTATTTTGAGGTCTAAAAAGCACCTGAAATGTATGCTATATGGAACAATTCTACATCCTGACCACTAATGGTATTCATCCTTCAGCTTTTCCCATGTAATAAATGGCATACCAATTTCCAAGTTGTTCGGACTGAAATCTTAGCAGTGATCTTTGAGTCTTTTCTTTCTTTCAGATCTTATGTCCAAGCCATAATCACGTAATATTAGGATTTCCAGCAATATGTATCAAGAATTCCACTTACCACTTTTACCTTTAGTACCCCAGTATGAGTCATTGTCTTCTCTCCCTAATATTTCTGCAAAAAACCTATTATTGTTTTCTTTTCATTTTTGCACTCCTCCTAGGGTCTGTTCTCCACCTTGCTGCATGTAACCCTTTAGAAACAAATTGATCACATCTATTTCCTGCTCAGAACGTTCCAGTCTTTTTAATGCACCTAGAATAAAATCCATTTTTTTCATGTACTTCAAAGTATGTAATGATTTTGATGTTGACACCTATTAGCTTCATCTTCTGCTTTCCTGTCACTCATGTCACTTCTGCCACACCAATTAAATCTTTGACCCCTTAACTCGTCCCTGCTTCTAAGTCTTTGCAGTTGTTGTTCCCCCTGCCTGGCATCTTGTACTCTCGGTCATTCACAACACTTGTTCATTCACTAAGTTCAGGTCTTGAATGGAATTTCAAAGAAATTTACCCCTTTCTCAAAGTGGTAGATTGAATCATTGGTTTTGGTTCTTTACTAAATTAATTTTATACATCTACAATTTTGCATGGTCTTATGGTGGGCAGAGTATATTTCTCTGCCCATTGATTTTTTTGCCTTTGATTTTTGGTCTGGCTATGTGGCTTGCTTTGGGGATGTTAGCAGACTTGACAAAAACTAAGGATCAGAGTGCTAGTGCCCAATTGGTCTTTTCCTCATGTTGCTACCTTTGTGTGATAAGTACTTGCATGAATAGCTGCTAATTTAAGGAAACTAAAAAACACAGAGAAGAACTGGACCCAACCTGAAATATAAAGACAGTTCTAGCCAAGAGCAGCTAGACCACCAAATCCCAGCCAACCTGAAAACAACTGTGTTATAAGTCACTGAAATTTTAAAGTTATTTTTGTCTTGCAGCAATATTTTACAAGAGCTAATTTATTGCACTCTGAAAGAGCCACACATATCACTTTCAACACCATTTTTTGCTAGATTTTTGACATCTCTCATTCCTACCAAATGTATAATAAGTATTTGTTTTTTTAAATTTTCACTCTCTAGAGTATAAAGTCATTGAGGAAATAGTCTGTGTGTCTTGTTTAGTGTCTTCTTCCCAGTGGCAGAACCTGGTGTGGTACACAGCAGGCATTCAGCAAACACTTGTGACTAAATGAACACGATATGGAGGAATCCATTTATTGAAGGTTACGCTGAGGTTGAAAAACCTACTGCCGGGATCAACCAAATGAGTGAGCTGGCATGTTTCAAGGCTAGAGTTGGCAAGCCCAGTTTTGAATTTGACATTCCAGAGGTGGAACCCTTTAACACATTGCTAGACAACATGACAGAAAGACAGTGTGGGTAAAACCGGCGCTGCCTAGACAGAGGAATCCCCCTTCTTCCCACACATCTGGTAGCCACCAAAACTTCAAATAATACTCTTTACGTGTTCTTTGAGGTCCTCTTTTGTAGAAAATTAGATATAACTATTGCCAAATGCAAATAGGCAGAAAAAAGTTTTTCGAGGTATTAAAGGCGCCCAAAACAGAGAACTAACCTAATACATTAAGTGGAGAAATTCTTTTATAAGAGGAATGGAACACTTGAAACTATTAAAGTAGTACTCAAATTATTTTAATTTGTCCATTAATGTTAACAAGTAATTCGAGTCTGAGAAAAACTTCCTCTTCTTACTCAACAACTTTTTACATAGTTACCCCCTCAAACATCTGTTTGCATAATGGTTCTTCCAGTGTTCTTGAATGAAAATGTCAATTGGCGGGTAACATTTAACATTTTAAAATGCCCTGAAACTTGGGATTTGTTCATTATTTCTCCGTTTTTCTGTGTTGCCACTATTTTCCTTTTTGAACAGTTCATTTTCCCTAAGGCTGTCTAATTAACGGTCAAGCACTGAGTACAGGCTTCATGTTAAGAGTGACACAAAGTCAATTAATTGTCACAGTAACTCCCTGACATTTTCATGCCAGTGCAAGGCTCACAAACTCTGACCGCGGTTAGAATGAATGTGCTCCAGCCCTTTTATATACTGTGTCTCTCCAATCAAGAGTCGAGGTCCCAGAACAAAGACGACAATTGTCCAGGCTTTGTTCAGTCATCCACCATGCTGCAAGAGAACAGGCCACAAGTGGCATGCAACGAAGCGGGAGAAGCCCCCCCCCCCCGAAGTGGGAATTCTGCTCCTGAGAAAAGGAAGACGGCTGCTGCGTATTAAAACGTACCGAGTTGGCCAAAATGTCCGTCTTTTTTTTCTGTAAGATGGCTCCAGAAGTGCTTAGTTGTCTTGAACATCATTCAAAACAATTTGTTAGACTGTATTGTGACAGCTGTCACTTCAGCATGGATTTAAAAAAATCATCAAAATTGATGAATTTTTGTGTAGCCATTTTAATATTGAAGATGGAAGAAAATACACAACATTTTCAGCATATTATGTTTTATTATTTCAAGAAAAGTAAAAATGTAACTGAAATGCAAGAAAAGAATTTTACAATGTATGGAGAAGGTGTTGTAATTGATAAAATGTGTCAAAAGTGGTTTGCGAAATTTTGTGCTAGAAATCTCTTGCTGGATGATGCTCCACAGTCGGGTAAACTGGCTGAAGTTGATGACAATCAAATTGAGACTTTAACTGAGAACAGTCAATAATATACCACTTGGGAGATAGCCAACATACTGACAATATCCAAATCAATAAACTTCCTGGTGAAAATGAAAAATGTGTCTTTTATTTTATGGAAAAAACATACAGACTTTTTGGTCAATCCACTAGTAAACCCAACACGTATAATTTTAAGTTTCTTTAATGAGAACTAGTCAACAGACAGACCCCCGAGTTACCTTCAGGCATATTATTTTAATTTTTTGTTAAAGGAGTTTAAAACAGAATGTAGAATTTTTGAAATTGCTTGCAAAAGGAAATTGTTTTTAAGTTTTTTTATAGTTCTTAAAAATGAACATTCTTCTCCAAAATAGATTTGTTTCAATCTGGCATCACTTAGACAAAGGCAACAGGAACCCCTCAGAGCATAAAAGAACAGTTTTTATCCAGTGGGTTCCAAGCCACTTTCTGAGAGTCTAAAGCAGAAAGCAGAGGTCAGTTTAGGGGTGGAGGGGAGGTGGGGGTGTGGGGTGGCATCCATGTTCTTCCCAACAGCCTTTGATCACTGGTTCTCTTCACCTCTTGATTCTTTTTTTGTCAGCAGATTGATGGTATGTGTTTTTCTAAGTACTTGATAGCACTAAAGAGCACAACATGTTCTTACATTTTAAATTTTCATGTATACTGAATTCCAATCCCAAAATCTTGGACTGAGAAATTGATTTGTATGACATGGGTAAGATCGTTCCAGGGACATATTCCTGTGCAAACATAGTTTTGCACATCTGCAAAATCTCTCACCATAAAAGTAAATTCACGGGTTCTGGGGATTAGAGAGTTAACTTACTTGGGAGCTTTCATTTAACGTACCACAAATATTTACATACTTATGTTCATAGCTCAGCCCTGCAACACATTTATGTTCTCTTCTGATATTATTATATTGATTCCTCTTTTGCTCATATCCCTATCTTTACCTCAGCTATTCTTTCTGTTCTACCAAATGGAAACGTACTATACCTAACTACCTCCCTGTTTTGGAATGTATAAACTTATTTGCAAAATTAATAATGTTGGAATAAATATCTTTAAGCAAAATGCATATGCATTTTAAATTATTCTCATAGGAGAGATTCCCAGAAGTAGAGTTTTTAGGTCAAAGAATATAAATATTTTATTACTCTTAGGAACTACTGCCAAATAATTTTCTAAATGTGTTGTCTTAAATGATATTCCAATAAGTAGGAGAGGTCTTATCTCATGACATACTTGCTGTCATTGAGTTTCTGCAAAAATGACAATAATAATCATAGCTAACTTGTTCGGGAAAAGATAAAGAGAAAAATGTTTTATATTGTATATTTTTAGTTTATATTTTTAAAGAATAATTATAGTGATTACTCCTTTCATTATTTTAACTTTTTTTCCTAAGTTACCTATTTATGTTTCTTTAACTGTGGCTTATTTCTTAACATTTTTCTCATTTGGAATAAAATAATCTGAATTCCTGAGAAAATAATTTGTTCATGTATAATTATTTTTGTAATAAACCAGTTAATTCTATTCACTAGTACTTTATTTAAAAGTTCCTGTACTTTGTGGATGCAGTAAATACTCTGGTATGCTATTGAATTTTATCTTTTCACTCCATCAGTACATATCAATAAACTTCTCACTGTATTAAAACATGGCCTATTAAAAAGCAAAGATTTATATCCAAACTTCTTATTCTACTTGAGGTTAGGTTTGATAAAAGCTGAACAAAAATTTATTTTAGTGTTTTTTATTCAATTTCACAATTTTAATCTAAATGATAATTTTTACTTTAAATATTATCAGCTAGCTCACTAGTTATTTTGAATGTCACATCTTTCAAAAAGTGAACTTTATAACTGCTTTTTAAATTATTTTCTACATTTGTAAATAAACATTGTATTACCTTTCTGCAAAATCCATTTTTCAAGAATCTACAAAGTTATTTTCTGATTTATTTTAGATTATTCTTTAAGAATATATATTGGAAGAGATGAATTATATTCTATTGTTTTAAAAAAGAATTATGTCTAAAATTACAATATTGAGTATATTCATTCTATAAAAAGGTAAAACTTTTTAAGTAATCTAAGAATCTATGATGCATAATGAAAGGTAAATTGGTCTTGATGATATCTATATAATTTTATAGTAGATACTAATAGTAGCCTGGCTTTATTTATTTATTTTGAGATGACTATTCCTGTATTGCTAGTTAAACATTCCAATGGAATCACATTTTGGTACATTTTAATCATGTCATATTCCAGTTTTTTGTTCATTTCTCTAGCTGACTGGCAAAGAAGTTTTCAAAAAGAAAATTCTGAATCACAGTAAATTGCCTTTAGAAGTCTGATTAGTAAAAATATGAGATAACTGTACATTTTCATACAATTCGATACCGTATTTGATAGATGACAGATATATCAGTCTCCTGCAGCTGTAGTAACAAGTCACTTGAAACAACAGAAATGTATTCTTTCACCATTCTGGAGGGAAGAGCCTGAAATCAGTTCCGCTGTGCTGAGCCAAACGTCGGCAGGGCGCGCTCGGTCTGGAGGCTGTGGGGGCTTAAAAAAAAAAAAAACAGTTTCTTCTCCTACCTTTTAAGATCTTCTAGGTAGGCTAATAATTAAATTACAGAGGCAGATTAACAGGAGAAAATAAAATGTTAATACTTGTGCAGGGAGAATTCTCATAAGCAAAAAAACTCTGACGACAGTGAGGCCAAAGAGGGTACAAATGACATTTTGGACAAAGGAGACACGGGGGGAGTGAATAGGGTCTTAGATTTCAGAAGCGAGAACGAGCAATTTATTGATAGTTGAGAAAGCAGAACTACATGGCAGGTAAAACTTTGCTTCAGTGGGACAAAGTGAGTGATCTAGCTACCAAGCTCCTGCCTGGAGCCTTCTTATCTACTATTCTTAATTCAAATTAGGAAAGATGAATATGCTAAGATTTCCTTCCTGGATCAGGTCTTTCCATCTGAATCTCTTAAGCAGGAAAGAGGGAGGGTCAAAAGTTCTCTTCGAGAATTTTGTTTCTTCATTACCAATTTAAAGCCAATATGAAAAGGCAGTTTTAGGCTGGCAAAACGGTTCTAGGGGAGAATCTGTCCCTTGCCGCTCTCAGCTTCTGGTGGAAGTCTCTGTCCTTGGCCTGCGGTTGTATCCCTCCATTCTCTGCCTCCATCTTCATATTACTTTCTGTGTGTGTATATAGTCTCCCTCTGTCTCATTTTTTTTGATACATATGATGCATTTTGGGCCTACTTTGCTAATCCATGAAAGTCACATCTCACAATCTTTAATTTTCAAAAGCACATGTTCCCATATAAGAGCCAGTGAGTAGGCTCTGGAATCTGTGGGCATCCCCTTTCAACCCACTACAACAGTATCTCAAAGGTCTTTCAGTAGATGTAAATCCCAGTTACACTTTGTGTCAAGGAAGAAAGAATCCAGCAAAGATTCTCTAAGGGTGTATGTTTGGAGAGTAGGTCTTGTATTCGCACCATGGGTGCTACACTGAGAAAGAGATAGAACAGCAGAGAGAGACAGAGAACCAGGTTTGTTTCATTTTGAAGTACTGGTAACTAATAAAACCTGCTGTTTTCCAGTGTTAGAGTAGTGAAACCTAAGGTCTTTATGACTTTAATGAAATTCAGTTTTAAACCCTAGTCCTAGAAATCATATCTCTATATATAACCCTTAGAAACCTAGCTTTTCTCCCAGAGAACTGGCAACACCCAAGGCAGTAGAAGACAATAGCCATGAACTAATGATCATGAGGTCTGGACCTATGGCAGCTAAAGATAACATCTAGACCTAAGTTATACTTGAGCTTCTGAGCCCTAAGGTAGAATGACCCTCTGGCTACTTTCCTGAGATCAGATAGGGGGATACTGAGCAGACCTCAGAGCTGCCCTCAGGACCTGAAGAAATGATTTATTACTCTTATATCACCTCTAACCAATCAGATTCCAGCATCACCCTGAGCCCCCCAACCCAGTGTGTCTTGTGATTTTGTCTATGTAATACAATAACCTACACACCATCACCATCAGGAAGTTGGGCCTCAAGCATTACCTTCTCACCTCTGAGTTGGCCATTTCAATATTAAACTATTTTCCTTTCTATGCTTCAGAAGCCTGCTCCTGCTTGTCTTTCAGCCAGTGCAGGGACTCAAAAACAGCGGGGTCCTAGTAACAGTAGGACTAGAGAAGAAAACATTAGCACTAAAGAATATTATATTTCCAATGTATATGTGAAATGTTTAGTTCTGACAAGGGAGTATTCCAATGTGAGATAATGCCCTCAACAGCCAACAATGGGAATAATAATCTGATGACAATAGATTTAAAGAATCCTGGAGAAATCCATCACTGTTGTAGTTATATGCATTGATCATTATTTTTCTTTTTCTTTTTTTTATTAGGTATAGACATATCATAATTAAAATGCCAAAGGTTAAAGATAAAGAGAGAACCTTAAAAGAAACAAGAGAAAAGTTCTCACAAGACTGTCAGCTGATTTCTCAAAACAAACCTTGCAGGCAAGAACTGGCTGGCAAGAAGTATTCAAAGAGATGAAAAGCAAGGACCTACATCCAAGATCACACTATCCAGCAAAGCTATCATTTGGAATGTAAGGGCAGATAAAGTGCTTCCCAGACAAGGTAAAGCTAAAGGGGTTCATTATCTCCAGCCCCTTATTATATGAAATGTTAAAGGGACTTATCTAAATAAAAGAAGAAGATCAAAACTATGGACAGTGAGATGACAACAAATTCACAACTTTCAACAACATAATCTAAAGAAAAAATAAACAAAAACAAACTAAGCAAACAACTAGAACAGGAACAGAATCACAGAAATGGAGATCACATAGAGGGTTGTCAGTGGTGGGGGGGAGAGAATGGAGGAAAATGTACAGGGAATCAGAAGCATAAATAGTAGGTACAAAATAGACAGGGGGAGGTTAAGAATGTTAAGAACGGTATAGGCAACGGAAAAGCCAAAGAACTTATATGCATGACCCATGGACATGAACTAAGGGGGGATTGCTGGAGGGAATGGGGATAGGCTGAGGGGGGCAAAGAGGAAAAATGAGACAACTATAATAGCATGATCATTATTTTTCAATAAAATTAAACATGACTATTTAAAAAATGCATTTCCATTCTTAAAAATAGCAGCATGCTATTTTCATCTAAGTAGTTAACTACTTTGTAACATAAAATATTAAAATTTCTAAAAGTAATTGAGCTTGTTTCTATAATAACATACTTTTTATTATTTTTAAAAAACTTTTAAGTAAAATATCCTTTTTGCATATATGTGTAACTCTCTGCATATATTTATTTAACTCATAAGGCTTTAGTGATTTTTATTCTAAGAAATTCAAGTATCTCTGTATAAACAGTTTGTGCTTTGGGTGTCTCTATAACTCATAGTAGTTACAAAAAAGCTTCTTAAGATTTATCAGGACTATTCTCAAATACTTCATTCGTTTACTTCTACAAAAACTATGCTCAAAATTCAAAAGTGTCATAAACACATAACACCCTGTGTCCGAGATAGTGAAATTGATATACATGTAAGTCAAGGCAACTTGAAAAAGCGGGTATTCCTTCCTATCTTTCCCCTTCTTCTAAATATATTGGAAGTATCTCTAAGAGTGTGTTGGGAAAATCCCTTGAGTGTGTGTGATGCTCTACTTGGGGAAGGGAGAAAAACTTTCAGAGTAGTGTCGCACCTAGAATGTTCTGGAGAATGCATTAGATTTGAGTCTTTATCTCTGCCAAATTCTCCTATGGCCATGCATATTTTTAATCCTAATAAAAAAGGATAAACCAATCATACGTTTCCTTCCTGATACAGCACTGGCAATTAATATTCATATTCACCTCAGAGATATCCCCCCCACCACGCGCAGCCATTTGCAGACATTTCCATTGAGAGATTTGCAATTATAGACAATTGGTATCCAATTGAGTTGTGACAGTTGGAAGAAAAACTACTGTTTTAATTTTTTTCATATGCCAAATCATTTTATTACTTAATTTCCAATGACACATTAAATGGCACTGTTTTCATCGTGATGAAAGTGACACAATCCAGAAATCCATGGTCTTTTGACATGTCATGTATTTTGACATAAATCAGAGAATCTATTAAATTTTTAATTCACACCACATTATGAGTCTCTAGTTCACTTTTCCTTTTTTTTTGAATATCTACAATCTATAAGGTCCCTTGAAAATATTTTAAAACTCTCTGACCTTTATAAAACAACATGTTTGATGGTTATTTATTTTGTAAAGAGATTGAGAACAGTTTATTTACTAGACTTCCCTGGAGATGAGAGGAAATGTGGACATTTGCAAAATCTTCTGGCTTAAAGATGTCTCTAAGGGGAATGAATTGCAGTGCACAATCTTGACTACAAATTCCAGCATTTTGTGCAGCAAGGAAGGTTTCATGTCAGGAGTGGGGCTTTTAGATGGTTATGAAACTATCTAAAGTAAGAGGAAAACTACCACAACAAATAGGAGAAGCAAAGTGGGAGTCAACGAGAGGAAGGTATCCATCCACACACTTTGTAAGATGTTTTCCCTGCTTCCACTTCTTGAAAATATTCACTAAAGCTACAAAATAGCACAATGTATTTGAAATAGATTTTCTGTCAAGGTCAATAAGAGGCAGACCTAGTCAGTCTCTCTGAGCTCAGGAATATAGATACCTAGGAAGCTAAGAAAACAAGATGAAATTGGGGGATTTAAGTAAATCATCACATATCCTTGTGTAAGTTGTGCCTTGCAAAATGCACTTGACATAGGGGTCAGCCCTAGGCCATGAGTCAGAGTTGTGTCAGTCTGGTGCAAAAAGGGCCCAGGGATCTCTGGCTTATGTTTGGTGGCTCATCAAAGATATTTGAACTAAGTATTAGAATTAAGAAATTAAATCACCATTCTCACACTATATCAAGAGTGTACCCTCCCCTTTGTTGAAGACATAGTCCTTGGAATATCACCTGGTAGTCAAGAAAGTCATTAAAACTACTGAAAGTAGAATCACAGCCTTTGGCAGGAAATAAACTATTTTATATTAAGCGGCCCAGAGAAGGAAGGAAGTTTATTGTATGACTTACCAGAGTGAATAAATCAATTGGAAAATTTCAGACTAGATGTTAGATTTCAATCCATCCTTGAAATCTTTAAGGGAAAAATTAGTTCATCTTGGCAGACGCATTTGGACTGATAAAGAACCCTATACCAATTGTATATTGGTATGGTCACTGTAAAATATGAAGGTTTCTCAAAAAAATTAAAAGTAGGACTACCACACGATTCAAATGAAATAAAAGCACCATCACAAAGTGACATTTGCACCCCCATGATCGTGTTTGCATTATTTACAATAGCCAAAACATGAGAACAGGCTAAGTGTCCATCAGTGGATTAATGGATAAAATAGAAAATGAATGGATATAGGTATATACAATTTAATATTATTTAGCCTTAAAAAAGTAGTTTCCTTTTGTAATGACATGCAATGACTTTGAGGGCATTTTGCTAAATGAAATAATTCAGACAAAGGCAAATAATGTATGTTCTCATTAATGTGCAGAATTTTTTAAAAATTTAAATACATAAAAATAGAGACTAGAATGATGGTTATAAGGGGTTGGGGAGTGGAGAAAATGGGCAGATATTAATCAAAGGGTACACATTCCCAGCTATAAAGTAAATAAGTCTTGAGGGTCTAATGTCCAGCATAGGTACTATAATTAATAATACTGAATTAGATACTAGAAAGTCGTTAAGGGAGTAGATCTTGAATGTTATCACCACATACAAAAATACTGGTAATAATATAAGTGGATACACTGTGAAGGACACATGGATGGAACTAAGGGGGAGGAGGGAGGCTGGTGGGGGAGGTGGGGCTGGAGGGGAAGGGAGGAGGGGAGGGGAGAGGATGCAAACAACTGTAATTGAACAAAAAATAAAATAAAATTTAAAAAAATAATACAAGTGTATAGAGGTGTTAGCTAATGTTTGTAATAATCATTCTTCAGTATATATATGCACCAAATCATTACACTGTGTATCTTAAATTTACTTACGTTATATGTCAATAATATCTCAATAAAGCTGGGGGAGGAGTAAAAGGAAGCACTTAACAAAATAGAAGCACTTAAAGAGCAAGAAAAAGAAACCCTGTCCCACTGAATAAAACAGCATATTTTGAGGCTGAATCGTTAAATTGCACCTCGCTGAGAGCCATTACTCAGAGCTAAATCTCATAGCGATCCTCGCCTGGAATTCAGTGAGGGGAACTGAGAATTTAGAATCTGGAGTCATAGTTGTAACAAACTTCTGAAACATTGTAAGTGTAGTGGCCTCAGAAATATAGAAAAAAATTATCCTCATGAATAGACAATTCCATGAATACATTAAAAGCTGCTGAATTTCACATTTTAAATGGTTGAATTGTGTAGTTTGTGAATTATGTCTCAGTGAAGGTGTTTTTAAGTTGAAGAAACAGTGACAATTACTGGAGTGTTGCAGGATCTGGCAACAGTATGTGTGGTTGCAAAGTCTGAACCTTAGAGACAAGTGACTGGTAAACAAGACCCAATGTAGCAATGGTGAAAAATTATGGCCCATCAGAAATAAAAAGTTGCTGTACAGAAATACATGGTAAAAATACTGTACAAATCCAGACTCATGAAATAATAATAATAATACTAGTTCTTACATGTCAGGCTCTCCTCTAAATGTTTTATATATAATAAATAATTTAATCCTCACAGCAATGCTGTGAGGTAGGTACCATCATCATTTTGATGAGAGAACTAAGGCACAAAAAAGGTTACGATTTGCTAAAGAATATTCAGCCAATCTGTAAAACAGCCAAGACTTGAGCTCTAGCAGCCTGATTTTAGAGACTTCGTTTAAACACTCTGTGTATTATTTAAAGTAACAGTAGGGACTGTGTAAACAAAACTCAAAAGTTCAGTAGCTTGCAGAAATAGAAATGTATTTCTTACTTATATAAAATTCAATGTGGGTTTTCCTGTTTCAAGGCCCCTTCCCTTCAAACAGTGAATTCCAGACCCATGCTCCTATCCTGTGGCTCTGCAATCTTCAGTGGTGGCTGTGCTCAACTGCACCAAGCCAGAGAACAGGAAGAACATGGAAGATGGCAAATGGCATGTTTTTATGGGCCAATCCTAGAAATAATATCACTTCCATTTATATGTTATTAGTTAGAACTCAGTCACATAAGCACATTTTATTGCAAGGGAGACTAGAAAGTATGACCTAGTTGTGTGTCCAGGGGAACAGGTAGTGGTCAAGTGTTCAATCTGCAGTCCCTGTCGCTTTGCTGTTTTCACTCGGGCCTAAAGATCTATCTTGGAATAAACCTCTTTTCTGAGGCGATCTCTTTCCTATGTGCCAAAATTAAGGTCAGACAATATGGCTGAAGACATCGTTATAAGTTGTATAAACTCAAAAATGCTGGTGGGTTGGTCCAGTGATGTTCAATCCTAGGAGTTTTACTGAACTGTGGAAGAGGAGAAGCTCGGAAACTATTTACTAAGGTTGTTTAGCTTTAAAAGACAAAGAAGTTCACACCAGCGGGGTCCACCACATCAAATAAGCCAGTCAGAAAATGAAGCTAGTGCAGAGGAAAGCAGAGACAAATGACAGAAGACTTGAGTCCTCGTGACAATATTTGTGCCCCGGGATCCACCCTTGTCTGAAGCTAGTATATCCTCTGGACTTTTCAAGTATGTGAACCAATAAATGCCCTCTTGTGTTTAAGTTTCTTAAAAAATGCTGGGTGGACACAGCATCACATCATCTTAGCAAAAGGCAGAGAAGACATTAATTTCATTATATTTCTCCCCAGAGTAAAACTCAAACAAAGGGACTGGGACTTTGAGTCAAATGATGACAGAACTGTGACCAGGACCCAGGGTAGGAATTCAACTTGCCATTCAGAGCACTTTTAAAATCTACTGAGGAGTTTGACAGAATAACAAATGCACATTCTCCAGTCTCCTGGAATCCTCTGTGAGTTCTATTGACAGAGGAACCACTCTTTGACCAGCCAGGAGTGGAGAGTCCCATAGGCTGGGCATAATAAGTGACTAGGTGGCATTTTCACCCAGAAAGCAACTCAGAGAAAATCTTTGCCCAACCACTGAGGAGGAGTGCAAGTCAGAGAAATGTCAAGTAAATGCCATGCTTGTCTATGCCTCTAATAAATATCTGTGCAATGAAACGTTCTAGAAAAAGGGTGTTTTTATTTTTCACTCAGAAATTAAAAATAACATTTCCCCCACATTCTTGAGTGTCTGGAGAAGTCAAAATACTTGAACACCAGGGAAGTTTATAAGAGAGGACTGTTGGAATTTGGATGGCCCTTGAGTATGAGGGATTCTAGGGTGACCAACCAATCTGGTTTGTCCCTCCCCCAGACCTGGGATTTTTAGTTTTAATACTGGGGTAGATATAGGAAAATCAGCATACATTGGCCACCCTACAGACATTTCCAGAAAATAAAATAAAAGTGGGGTTAAGGCTACTGAGTACATTACATTGTGCCCTTCCTTGGTGTGATTAGATTTCTAGTCTGCAAAAGGCAAGGCAGACTTTTACATCTTAGATGCTGGAAAGAATGAATTTAGGTGTCTAGTGTAGGCATAGAAATAAGCCAGAAAATTTGGTAATGCATCTAGTTGTGTAACTGACCAACCTCAACCTTTGAGGACCAGAAAAATCTCCATAATTACTTTCATTGCAAGTTATACTTTTATAGGTTTCTTTTGTTTCTATTTTATTGCCAAAAGAAAAATACTGTTAAATATTTAAGCAGTGTTAGAGCAGTAATACGCCATCTTACTTTTTGCAATCATAGCTTCCCGGTTTTTCAAATTCCATTTATTTTCATAATAAACTGTCAACAAAACAAGAAAATCTATATATAATAAATGAAAGTGAAATGACTATAATAAATGAAAGGTGAAGTAAGACTTCAAACATTCTACATCCTGCCTCTTTATTTTAGAATACTTTTTTCTTTAGCCATCTGAAACAAAGCTAACATGATTGGTAAATCTTTAGGATTACAAAAAAAAAAAATCAGTCTAGCTTTGATAAAATACAATACCCACCTTTCTATTCATTATTTTCCTCAAATTAATGATCTTTTTTTAACAGTATTTTCTGTTTCCTCAAATTAATGATCTTTTTTTATTTCCTAGGTTACCATACAAAAGAGTGCCAACATTTTAAGGTTTTGTCAGTATTTGAAACTATTAAGTACCAGAAAATGTGCTGTGTCTCTTGTTTCCAAAGTCTGAATCTTTTCATTAGTTGACTAACTTGAATTCTATTTTATCAAGGATAACTTTACAAAACTGGGACCCAAATGCACTAGTTTTTCTTTTTTTTTAAACACTTGTGATTGCAAGGTGTAAGGAATTCTGGAATATTAATATACCAACACATTATTTTAAAGATTCATCTAAGGTTTTATTTGAAAAACAAATGTATTTGCAGTCATTCCTAGAGTAGTTAAGGTTTCACAGCTAAAAAATTTTCTCTCTTTAGCTCTTCTGGGAAAAGAGGATTCCAAATATTGTATTAGGTTTTAAATACCCTAAGTTAATCTGCAGGTCCATCAGCAGAGTCACTTTGACCCAGGAAGAATCATACACCATGTACAACCAAAATACAAGGCCTGTCCGGGAAAAGTCCAGCCATTGTTAATAGAATGAGAACAGTATGCGCAACATTGATGTAACCTGGCAGCCAAGGAAGATGGACTGGGACATGCATGCAAGAAAAATGACAACTTCACTGCACTAGTCTGTGGAGGCGGTAGCTGCCATTGAGTGAGTATGTTTACTGTGTGGCTGTCATATTCAAAATGACTGAAGGAGTAAAGCAACAAATCTGCATCAAATTTTGCATTAAGCTGGAACATTCCTCCATGGAAATTATTCAGATGATTCAGAAGGCTTTCAGGGCCGATGCAATGAGTGCAGCACCAACAAAAGTGTGACACAAACGCTCCAAAGGATGGTCTAGAATCTGTTGAAGGTGATCCACATTCTGGAAGGCTTGCAATAACCAGAACACTTGAGAATGTTGAATGTGTACAGGCTGCAATCAACAAAGATCAGTGACCAACAGTAGGACTGGAAGCTCATCTAGAGATTCCAAAAACTACTGTATCTGAGATTTTGATGCAGGATCTTGGCATGAAATGTGTTGTGGCAAAATGCATTCCATAGCTTCTGCTGCCAGAGCAGCAACTGCTTCTGCAATTGCTGACTCAATTCAAGCTGCCACCAATAAACCAGATTTCCTCAAGAAGGTCATAACTGGAGATGGATCATGGGTCTATGGCTACTCATGATCCAGAAATGAAATCCTAGTTGTCCCAATGGAAATCACCGATTCTCCACACCTGAAGATGGTACAGGAAAGTCACAGCAAGATCAAGACCATGTAAACTGTGGTTTTTGATTGGGAAGATGTTGTCCATCATGAGTAGGCCCCTCCAGGCCAAACAATTAATAAGACATACTACCTCAATGATCTTTGTCAGGTGAGTGATGCAATATGACAAAAATGGCCACCGCTATGGGCAACTGGTTATTGGCAGCTTCATCACTGCAACGTGCCCACTCGTGTATCACATCTCATGCATAGTTTTTTTGTGAAACATCAAATCACCCAGGTGACTAAGCCTCTCTATAGCTCAGTCTTCGAGCCCTGTGATTTCTGTCTTTTCCCAAAACTAAAATCATCTTTGAAAGGTAAAAGATTTCAGACCATGGATGAGATTCAGGAAGATATGATGGGACAGCTAATGGCGATCCAACAAATGATTTCGTAGAGTGTTTTGAACAGTGGAAGAAACACTGGGAGAACTGATTGTGGTCCCAAGGTGCTTTCTTTGAAGGGGACTGAGATGTCATTGTCCTATGTACAATATTTCTTGTACATTGTATCTTATTCAATAAATGCCTCTATTTCTTGTATTACACAGATGGCCGCTCTCTGGACAGACCTGGTATAAGTATCCAGTGGAGAAATCAAAACATATTTTATTACAATTAATCAGTCTTTCAAGCCATATAGAACCACTAAATTTAAGAATCATAGACTGTAAGAACCATCAAAGGAAACAAATATTTATATTTAAAAACTTTTTTTACAAAAAAGAAAAAATAATGCAGTATTTGGAAATGAAGAGGAAGAATCATAGACAAGCCAAAATATATCGGATACCTAAGAGCAATAAGTTTTAGGAATTTTCATGTTAAAAAGAAGTTTGTGATACCCATGTTAACAAAAGCTTTTACAGTACAAAGATTTCCGGAAAGAGAGGGTTTACCAAGCCAAATACTGGCCAGAAAAGGACCAGGCTGAAATCCCCAGCAGCAGAGGCAGATGGAGCAGCGAGCATGTCTGTTGTCCTGGAGCTGATGAACTCTTCTGTATATCTCTGGGGAAGAAGAAAATAAGTTGTTTTGAAAGAATTTACTTTGGCTACATTGAAGGGGTGTGGGAAAAGCTGAAGTAGGGCAGTTTTAGGACAGGAGCTCAGTCTGTAAGGAAGAAATATTTACGACTTTGATGGGTGGTGGGCAACAGCCCTGAAAGTTCGTGCATATGGAGAACACAGGTGCTCCTACACAGCTGACTCAAAGCTGCAGCATTCATAAATGTGAGCAGTCTGTGGTCAGTTGGCCCATGGTTAGGCGCTGGTAAAGTGCCGTTGTCTCTTTCTCTCACTCTCCACTTGCTGTAATTTAATTTAGGACATCACAGAATGTTTCACCCGTCAACCAAATGTTTCAAGTACTTGGATATACCATTTAGGAGTGAAAATATATATGCACTATGCAAAACACAGATCTAAAATACATCCCTGAGCACGTTATCATTGGAAGTGGGGTTCTCGTGGAGTCTAAGGAAAAGACTTTCCTGAGACCCACGTGGAAAGATGTAGCTCTGTGGTATAGTTTATTGATGTTGTGTAATTAAGGGTCTTCCTCTCTTGACTTCCCAATGTCCCATCTCCATCCACGGAAAAAGTCCAATGTTGTCTTCAGTAGGGCCAGGATGAAGGCCAGTGCCCAGTGCTTACGCTTCACATTAGAGTCCAATCCAGCATCCAGCTAGTTTAACATGCGTTTCCTGCTGTAGTCTATTGCTGTCCTTTGGTATTCAGGCTTGTGCTTCAGGTGGCTGTTAAGACAATGTGGCCACGGAGAGAGCAGGTATGTACCCTGTGCAAGTGTGGGTCACAGGCAGGAGAGAGCACTTCTTTGTTTCCGTGGTGATATAACCAGGAGCTTCGGTCCGGGACAGACCAGGTGCTCCTCAAAATAACCAATCAACATCCCAACTTTTTGTGGGCTTCAGATAGCATCCATCCCCCAGTTAGACTGGCAGGCCTCTGTGGCCCAGCACCACTTCTTGCACCCCCTACAATCTGGTACTGGAAAGGGGAAGGGAGGAGTGTGAATTCCCTTGATGGAGCAAAGCTATGATCCCCTGGAGTAAGAAAAGCTATGGCTTCCTGGTAAAGTGAACAGGTTCCTGCTTCCCAGTTTATTAAGCACAATGCCTAATCTCTTTTGCTTCCCTTCTCAATATCTAGCTAAACAGTGTCTGTAACAATCAAAACTGAAAAATAAATAAATAGTAACAACTAGATATGCCCAGAATGTCAGGAGTCAAATCTCTTTATGCTGGGTTTGGATCATTTTCCCATTTATAATGGTATTCCCACAGTTCTGTTGTTTTCAGAAAATGAGAAAGGTCAATAACAAGCTGGAATGAACTGCATTACCAAAGGACCTTCAGAAACTTTACTTAACACCACTAGATTAAGGTCTTTTCAAAATGAATGGAGAGTTACTAGGTCACTGTTTGCCGATAAGGAGAGAGGCTTGCCATTTCGTTTGCTCTATTTGCATTTTTCTCAACGTTCGCTTGAAATACCCGCAGCTGACAATGTGTTGTTTTTGAATTCAAATAAACAGATGAGCCATATCTTCCTCATCCAATATTCATTCTATTCTTTTACTGACTCCTCTTTCTAAGTAACAGGTCACGTTCATTATCTTTTTCTCTTACACAAAAGGGAGGCATTTTAGTGTTAGAAATGACTGCTGATCCATAAGCCCAGTGATCAGAAGACAGTCCCGGTGACTTTTAAGGGTTTCACACCTGCTTCTAATCGCATCACCCACTGCGACTGTTGTTCAACACCAACGTAATTCAAGTAGTCCTCATCTGCCAGAAAAAAATGGAATGTTTAAAAAGGAAGCTTACTAAGTGAATTTCAACTACTCTGACACATCTCTAAGAAAAAAATAACTTAAAAGTTATTTTTCAAGTGATTAGCATTGATTAATTCACAACTAAAAAGATTATTTGCATAATTTTAGAATATATAATTAACTCTGTGATTTGTCTGAACACTTTAGACATAAAGAGTTTAGTTTTTCAAGGTTTTCTACCCCCTGAATCAATTTACTATTTATACCCATACTTCATGTAGCTGAATGGAGGTCTGAGCCATGTTGGGTGGAGGGGGCCCAGAGAGTATGGAACTAGATCAGAGTTTTGGGGTTACAGATCTGAGTTAATGATGCTGACTCCACCACCTGCTAAGTGACTTTAACAAGCCATTTAATCTCACCAAAACTTAGTTTTCTAGTCTGGAAATTGGGAATCATTTCAGTCTCACAAGGTTTTATAATCATCAGATGACATAATGTATGTTATCCATTTAGCCTGTGACTGCATCAATAATTAGTTTCATGATAATTGTTGTCATGATGTTGCTGGTGGAAATGGGGTTCTTCCAAGGAGTTTCAAGAAAAGCATTTTGGGGACTCATGCATGGGAAGATGAGCTTTGGTGGAAAGATTTGTTGGAGTAGAAATAAAGGGCTGTTCCCAGGTATCTGGTGCCTCCTCCACAATCAAGAGGTTCAACACTGTTCTGTTGTGGAAGAAGCCCAGCCTTGTCTTCACCAAGCCCAGAAGAAGTGCCACGGTACAGACATTCTGTGCAATCAGTTCAGCCCACGCCAAGGCTGAACCCAGCTAGTTTAGTCTCCGATCCCAGCTGTGCTACCACACCCAGGCTCACACTTGGAGCTGTACAACTGCTACAGATACATGGTGTGTAAACTGGTGAACTGTGCTACGAGAAAGGCCTTTGTTAAGTTTGATTATATTATCCCAGGCTTGAGAAAGAGACAACTTTCTTTTAAACTAACCAATCTCTTTCCTGTTCTTTACAAACTAGTGCTGGTCTCTCCTCTTGTCCAATCCAATCCTTTTTCTAAGCTAGATTCCTCCTCCTTATGGTTGCCATCTTAGCTGCTACTGCACATGACTCAGAGTGGAAGGACCTCCCCTTACAATGTCTTGGCTCCTAGTGCACAAGTGGTTACCTCTCCCTGTGCCATCTTGCCATACTGGGCATGTGTCCAGCAGAGAAATATCCCCTTTATTGTTTTATCTCTCCCTTGTTAATCCCAGCTGATGCTGGTCGTGCCCTGAGGAGACTGGAAAATCAGTTCTGGAGGAACATTAGTCCTTTCGGCGGGGTAATGTGGCTCTTTCCTGGGGTGCCTGAAGCTGTAGCTTCTGACCTAATTCAGCTTAACCAGTTCTGCAGCCTTCTCTTTTATTACTATCTAGCTACTTATGCTAATAATGATAGTGGCTTTCATTGTTTTTATCGTTGCCGTTATATAGATTTCAAGGTCACGCTAAATTCGTAGAACACAGTATTTTATCAGTCTCAAGAATGGTAGACTACAGAAGGAGTGAGGGGTGAAGAAAAAGAACTACAGGAATTATTTCTCCAGAATCTCTTCTCTCTTCTTAAAACGTATATCTACTGAGAGCAGTAATAAAAAGTCATATGTTTGTGCTTCGCATTTGACAAAGCCTTTTATATACTTTTCTCTCTTTAAGTTAGTGTATTGCTAGGCAATCCATACAGAGAATGCTGGATAAATAAATAATCAACAGGAGATACACGTTGCTGGCAAACAAGAAGCAGGAAGGAGACGGAGTAGCTAGAAAATTGCAACTCCAGAACAAGCAGACTCCATGAATATTACGATAATAAGTGGCATGAGTGAGTGGGTGTTTAAAATATCAATATCTAACCTTAACGGAGTGCCTAGCTTAGACAGACCCAGGTATATTGAGGTCAAAAACTTACATGCTTTTTGGGGTCATGCATAAGAAAAAGAATACAAAAGTAGGAATACAAGTTTAGTTACAAAACTTTAAAAAGTGTCTATGCAATTGTGGGGTCTTGAAGCTTCGTTAGCTTCTTGTCCAGTCCACTTGTTGGGCTTACTGTATGTCCAGGCCTACCCTAAGTCAAGAAAGAAGATGCTATAGCGAATGATAAGGACTCAGGCAACCTCCGTTGCTATCCTGGTTCTGCTCCACAAGTTATAACAATCTATACTTTCTTTTCTTTTCTTCTGTAAGCCCAATTTTCTTATTTCACAGTGATGCTCAGGTAACTAACCATGCTATTGTGAGGATAATAAGAGAGGGTAAGTGAAAGTAGATGCTGTCCCCAATTTGACTGCGAAGTCCATGCCCCTAATGATGCTATAATACTCTACTCTCTTCAGAACACAGAATGAAAATGGATCTTCTGAATATATCTAAAATTTTGAAGACAAATAAAAAATGTATGGTTATTTTAGCACTCTCCTTTGTTAATACATAAATAGTTTAAAAGAAGAAATAAACTCTAAAGTAGGCATTATCAATTTGCATTTCCAATTCATTAATCAAGACAAGTTTCAAATACCAAAAAAAAAAAAAAAAAAAGTTTGTAGAGATGCTTAGGGAAAACTCAGTGCACTGCTGAGATTTTCTTGAATCTATGTGTATTCATTTATTTCATTGAGGTCTAGGGTATTTATTTTCAACATTTTTCCAATAAGGACAATCACTGTAGTCCTAAATAAGCTTACTTTTAAAATTGGCATGAAATCTTTTTTAGTTGTGAAAATAGTAAAACTCTACGGTCTCGCCATCTTAGTAGTGAGACAAAGAAGGTATAAGGATGTATACGGCTGTGTATGAAGAGTAACACCACACCTGGGCCGAATCCAGTACAAAATGTTGCATTCCCAAGCTTCACTATTGCCGAATGAGCCAAAGGTAAGTACAACATGTGCTTGTA
>PVJI01015786.1:0-40134 GCA_004026765.1 Micronycteris hirsuta
CTTGCCTTTCATGACTTGGAATACTTCTCTCCAGCCCCTTCTTGCCTGTAAGGTCTCTTTTGAGAAATCAGCTGACAGTCTTATGGGAATTCCTTTGTAGGTAACTGTCTCCTTTTCTCTGGCTGCTTCTAGGATCTTTTCCTTATTTTTGATCTTGGGTAATGTAATTATGATGTGTCTTGGTGTGTTCCTCTTTGGGTCCAACCTCTTTGGGACTCTCTGAGCTTCCTGGACTTCCCGAAAGTCTATTTCCTTCTCCAGCTTCGGGAAATTCTCCATCATTATTGTTCAAATAAGTTTTCAATTCCTTGGATTTCTTCTTCTCCTTCTGGCAGCCTTATGATCCGTTTGTTGGGATGTTTACAGATGTCCTGGAGGTTTCTGAGCCCCTCCTCTGTTTTTTGAATTCTTGTTTCTTCATTCTTTTCTGGTTGGATGTTTTTTTCTTTCTGCTGGTCCACTCTGTTGATCTGAGTCCCAGTTTCCTTCTTATCCCTATTGGTTCCCTGCAGATCTCTCCTCATTTGTTCAAGCAATTTCGATAATTTTTCATCAAATTCTGTGAGCATCCTGATTACTAGGGTTTTAAACTGTGCATCTGATAGGTTGGCTATCTCTTGGTTGGTCAGTTCTGGAGCTTTGATCTGTTCCTTTCTTTGGGCCATTTTTTTTTCCCCTCGGTGAGCCTGTTACTGTGAGGAGGGCGGAGCCTTGGGGTTCACCTGGGCAGGGAAACTCATGGTCACTGTGTTGTGATGTAGCCTGTGGGGGCAGGACCTGAGAGCACAATGGCGCCTGCTCCACTCTCCGCACCCACACCGCCTCCTGCAAGCAATTCAAGCTCCTCTGCGCTGGCTCCGGGGTTCGCTCTGGGGTCGGTGGACGGGCTGCACAGCTCCAATCCCCTGTGGGTCTCCCCAGTGAACTCTCCTGTGAGGCTGGTAGTTCCTCCCGCCGTGGACTCCACCCCCACAGGTGCTCTCAATCTGCGCCGATGGGTTGTGCCCTGCTTTCTCTCCCGGTTTGTCTGCCCGCAAATGCAGACCTGCCTGGTCCACCAGTCTTGGCCCCACTGGGTCCGGATGAGCCGGGCACTGGCTGCGCTTAGGTCAGGCACCCCGTCTCAGTGTGCTGCTGCCCCGCGGGAACCGCCCCTCCAACCGTGGTCCTGCCGTCTTGCTCACCAGCTCACCGCGGGGGCACCTAGCGCTCTCCCTCCGCCCTGCTCCTCCCGGCTCACCAGACTGGATGAATGTATCTTCTTTAATTCCTTGGTTGTCGGACTTCCTCTCAATTCGATTTTCTGTCAGATCTGGCTGTTTTTGGTTGGGTAAATTTCTGTTTTTTTCCTTGTTTGGTTGTGCGAGGAGGCACGGCGCATTCACCTATGCCGCCATCTTGCCGGAAGTCTAGAAAGAAGGAACTCTTACCTTTTGCAGAAGCATGGATGGAAATGTAGAATATTATGCTAAGTAAAATGAGCCAGTTGGTAAAAGACAAATACCATATGATCTTACCTATTGTGAGATCGCAGATGAAAATAAATCTACCAAGACATGATCTGCTTGGGGAGGAAAGGTGACCAGGCCCTTAGAAGAGAAAGGTCCTGAACATCTCCTTTCCTGCATTTTTATTGAGTTCAGCTCACACAGAGATACATAGTATACATATAAAGCTCATCAACCAATGTCCAAAAAGCTATAGTCATGAAAAACTGGCATCATTTACAGATAACAGTTGGAGAAACACAGGGATTGTCTCTGGTCAGGATTGGCTTTAAGCTCAAGTGTCTGTTTCATAGCAACGGGGCAGAGAAATCCTCAAAAGAAACAATGTGTATTCTTTCTCTGGCCATATTCGCCCTGGGAGCAGTCTGTTCCAGTACAAGGTGGCAGCTGCCTCTGGCATAGTTCCCAGTCTGAGTCAGGTGGGGAGAGCAAAGCAGCCAAGAGATTAGGAGACTTTTACAGAAAGACAAAGCCAAGGGGTGAGGGTTTTTCTGTCCCTTCTCTGTAGACCCCTAAGTCCTTCCCTGATGGTCCATCAAGACTGTGTCTGTCTTAGGTTGCCCCTCCCTTGAGGAATCTTACCCATCATTGGCTAATCAGTCATCCTCCCAGGCCAAGCAGGGGGAAGTGAGGGAGGCAGGGGCTTCGCTCTTGCTAGGAGGAAATGTTCTGTCTCCTTAGTGACTCATGTCCCCAAGGCCTTTTCACTCAGCTCTAGCTGTGGGACCTTTTTGTCCATTAATAAGGCTACCATCCCTGAAACCAGGTAGGTCAGCTCCCAACAGCCTATAAGAGAAATCTAATGAACAAAATAAACTAATGGACAAAATAGAACCACAGGCATGGAAATATGGAACAGACTAAAAGTGACCAGAAGGGAGGGAAGAGGAGGGTAATGGTGAAAAGAAGGGCAAGGGACTAAACAAAGAACATGTATGAATGACCCACAGACATGGACAACAGTGAGAGTGGGGGGAGAGGTGGGATGGGTGGAGGAGGGCAAACGGGGAAAAATTGGGAAAACTGTAATAGAATAACAATAAAAATGATTTTAAAATAACAGGCTTTCATAAAATCTCCAAAATGTACAAGAGCAGAGTCTTAGAAGGAGTGGTACCTGCCCCCCAAGGGAAAGGAAGGAGAAATGTGAGAAGGGAAGAATTTATTGAGCCCCTATTGTATGACAGGAATTATTCTAGATGTTTTATATGGCTTCTCACTTATTATCCTCATGCCAAGTCTCAAAGTAACTTGTGTTACTACCCTCCAAGGATTTTTTGAGACTATATACTTGTAAATTATTATTTAATAGAAAGTGTTGCATCTCAAAATCACTGAGAACAAAAATGCTCTTCTTAATACTCATCTCTCAGGAGAAATAACAATTCCCAACTTACTTTAGACAGATAATTTTAATGCATCCTACAAGGCAACTTCCTATACCACCAATAGACACTGACAGCACTGGTTTAAGTATTGTGGTGGAATAACTTGTTGGGAAGCTTTTTTCTTTTCAATAAATATTCATTTTCTTTCTCTTTACTCAGCTAATTCCCAATAGATAATTACCCAAATCAATCATAGTTTTATATAAGTATTAAGATTGTTATTCAGAAAGAATAATATAAAAGACTCAAGCTCTATTGCATATTTTCACCCTAAAAAATATAAAAGTAAGCAGTTCTTCAGCAAATAGAAACTGTTTAATAAACTAACTGAAAATTTCTAATTTAATATCACCCAATCAGTGCCAATATCAGTGTATCAAGATCTATTTTGAGTGTTGACATTAATGTCCTCTCAGAAATATATTTTTTCTCTTAACATTATTTTCAAATGTGGTTGTTTTTTTTTAATAATTACTTTATTGTTGTTCAGTTAAAGTTGTCTGCATCCTCTCCCCTCCCCTCCCCCCACCCCCTCCAACCCTACCAACCTTCCCCACCTCCCTCCTCCCCCTTGGTTCTGTCCATGTGTCCTCCATAGTGGTTCCTGAAAACCCTTCTCCCCATTGTCCCCTTCCCCCTCCCCCCTGGCTATTGTTAGACTGTTCTTAATTTCAATGTCTCTGGGTATGTTTTGCTTGCTTTCTGCTTTTGTTGATTATGTTCCAGTTAAAGGTGAGATCATATGGTATCAAATGTGGTTTTCTATTCGCTTAATGTATTCTTTCCAATTATCTGATGATTTCTGTGAGGTTATATTAATGACTTTCCATAATGAAGATTATGCTTAAAATGAAATTCAGTGGTAGCCATAACTCAAGCACTATTATGCAGACCTGTTGCTCTTCATGAACTAACTTTACTCAGGACACTTTATAGTTAGTAGTTTACTATAGTACAAGTGATTTATGTCACTTGTTTTCAGTCCTTTCCTGACCTGTGAAATGGACTACGAGTTTGGGCTTCATAATTTAAAGAAACAGTCCATCTTTCTCTTTTTCTGTAGAACAAGTAAACGGTATAAATGATTCTTAGTTTTAAATTCAATTTTTTCTCTCTGTGTGTTCACACTTTTTACATTCTTGTGGAATGTGAATACATGGCTTTGAACTATAATCTAATTATAAAAATCAGCTCTAATAATAGAATCCATGCTTGACTCAGGTTCATTAAATACAAGACATAGTCTAAATTTTTTATATTTTAAGTTATTTTCCAAAAGCTTGTTTTGTAGGAGTGCTTTTTAAATAGAATAGATACCAATTCGTTATCTAGCTATTCCAACTACAGTCTAACATGCAATGGGTCCTATGTACAACACCACTATTTCTATGCTTTCTTTTGTACATATTTCTTAGAAATTTGTTTTCCTTATTTAAATCTTACATACTCACTATAATAACTGAGAGGTCTTAGAAATATTTTTATATAGTTTAAATTATTCTTTACTTGCTTTAGATCAATTCTTACTTTTGGGTATTTGTGCATACACCATGGGCAAATTTTTTTGAGAATGTTACACACATTTATGAAGAGACAATGCACTCATCAGAAAAATGAAATGATGATGTGATAAATTAAACAGAGTCATTTTATATTTCTCTTTACTTCATTCACCTAGGGTTAGTAATCTCATTACTAGCAACAGAGAAATAAGACAAGCAGTAAAATACATTTTCTGTGCCTCCCAACTCTTGTTTCCTTTGTCCTACTGTCCCTTCCTCTAGCAACCATGACCCCTCCTGTCCTAACAGGTTAGCTCCGACCACAGCCAGGAGAACTGAAAAGTACCAGCACAGCTTTCAGAACAGTCCCGGAAACCAGCGACATTCAAGCAACAAGCTGTCTCTCCGACATGCCTCTGCTGCCTGAAGTCTGCGCCCTCCCATGCTCTCCTCTGTGGCCGTCCTTAGAAAAGTTCTGGTTAGGGGAACTGCACAATGAAGGAGGTTCTTGTTCTCATTGTATCATTGATTTTTCCTGGGACCCTTTTACCTGGTTTAAGAGGAAGGAGGAGCAGCCACATACATTTTATGTTACACATACATTAACGTTTTTATCTTTACAAGCTATAAGCTACATAGCAGTAATTCCACTTTCCCAAGAGATTTTTTAAAAGATTTAACTCTTGGGTTTCTTAACCCAAGCAAAGATTCTCCTTGAAATCAAATATATATATATATATTTATATTTATATATAGCTATATATATTGCTGTATATATATTTATATTTATATATGTATACAGCATTGTCTTAATTGGATAACACTCATGATATTGTGTGTTTTGGCAAGTGAAATTATTTGGATTAATGATGATGTTTTTACTCATAGCAACAATAAATGTGATGGGGAGGTTACATCTCTCCCCTGGGAAAAATAGGGACAACTAACAGGAACCATCCTTCCAGCTGCACTCAGCAAAATGAGGAATATCACATCAAAATGTTGCTAAGAAATATGACTTTCTAGACTCAGTAATTTTAGAATTAACAACTTTCCGATCATCTTCCAGGAAGAAGTGGTTGAAACTACATGTAGCTTAAAGTTAACCCTTTTTAGGTTTTGTATACCACAACTATAATTCCAATACATGGAGAAATGAGGAAGAAGCCTTTCCTACTATCAAATTACATTCTTCCAAAATCATCTTGACTTAACAAGGGCCTCTGCAAACTTCAGAATGCTGTCTTAGATCAGCGGTTCTCCATCTTTAGCATGCATCAGAATCGCCCGGAGGGCTTGTTAAAACGTGGTGCTGGGCCCTACACCCAGAGTTTCTGATTCAGTCAGTGAGCAAAGGGGCCTGAGAATTTACACCCTAACAAATGCCCAAGTAATGTAGATACTGCTGATTCAGGCATCACACTTTGAGATTATAGGAGGCTTAGATAATAGACTACTATAATTTTGATGCAACTCTCTAAAATTAATAATTTTTGTCATAAGAAGTTAATAGTTAAGTAGAAAAGATAAATAGCTCTTATTATATCCTAATATGGTAAGAAAAAAATTATATTAGGTGATTTAAAAATTAGCTCTTTCAAAATACAAGATGATGTCAGACTTCCCATACCTAGTCAGCTAGTGGGATAGTGTGATGAAATGTATCGTACCAGGTCAGCTTCAGTGTCCCTGGGCTATTGCCTGAACGAGGGCATGAAGTTCACAGTGGAAAGATCCTCAGAGGATAAGCAGCCAAATATCACCAGTGGCATTCTGACAGGAAGAAATTCTGAATAAGAGTGACTGGGAATGCAAATTAAAGAAAAGTAGGGGCAAAGGAGGCCTGTGAGAGAAGGAGGCTTTGAAAAGGCAAAGCAAAGTCTGTTATTATCACAATTTGCCTAGTCTGCTGAGGAAAATCTATTCCAAACTCTAAACCAAGCAGATCTTGGCTTGAGATTGAAAATATCCAGTCTTTGCTCAGTGACCATTGTCTCGTTCTTTCCACTTCCTGTTAGTGGACAGCTCACGTTAATGTTTTTAATTAAACAAGATCACCATCCAGGCCACATAAAAGTGATATTTTTCATATGGTTTTATTTAAAGAGAATTCATGTTACAACATTTCTGGAGTGTAATTTGGTTGTATAAACCAAAAGCTTTCTAAAAAGTATATTATTTTTGACCCAGCAGATCCATGTCTTAGAATTTATCCTGAGGGAAGTCACCAGGAATGTACCTTCAAACATTTAGCAACATGGATATGCGTCAGAGCAGTGTTATTTTTAAAACACTGAATAAACCTAAATGCCTGATAATGTAGAAAAATATTGTAGAAAAAATTTTAATTGGCATAGAAATATATTCAAGATACAGCATTACATTAAAATAAATAACAAGTCCAAACAGACTTTTCTAAATTATTATTTTGTAAAAATGAGTATAAAAACATGTGAAAGGCCAGAAGTAAACACCAAAATATTAAATTATAATTTCACTGTCTAGTAACTAATAATTATTTATGTTTTTACTTGTCCATATTTGTCTATAATAAATTCTATAAATTTTATAAATAAAAATTTAAATTATTTCAAAATTTTAAAGTTATAATTTACTCTATGAAAGATAATGAAAACATTTGATAACTTAATAAAAGTTAATTTTATTTTCATATGTAAGTAAATGTTTTAGGCCAGGTAATCTCAGGATGATAAGATCTTACTCAGTCCATGAACAATAAAAGAAATTATCTGAACTGATCAGTGGAAATATTCAACAAAATAATTTAACTCCACTTCACAAACACATTTTTTCCTTGAAAATAACCTATAGTGAATAGGAACTGACCAATTCATAAAGAAAGTCACATTATTTTATTAAATGAAACTCTTTGGCTATTAGGGTGCTACTTGATACAATACTTGCTTACTAAAAATAAATCAACAAAATATGTGTGGGATTTTGTTTGCTTTTATTTGGTGCCTAGTAGACAATGCTCTTGTTCATGAAAAGGCCAATATTCCAATACCCATTCATTAAAGAATATAAATTTAATTTCCTTTCATTACCGTGTCCTAAAAAGTTCTGCATTAAAGTATGGCTAGTGCAATTATTTAAGCATGGAAACTACAATCTGCCCAGGAACATAGAGATATTTCTGAATGGTGGCTTTTCCTTTCTTTCTTTCTTCTAAAAAATCCGTGGTTAGCCTGCTACAGCAACGTGTCCACATGCCAAATTCTGACACTACTCAAAATACTAATGGTAGATTCTTCTTGATTTAAGACTGCCTCAGAAGTGGATCTGACCAGGTGAGCTCTAGTTCTGACTTTTTTATTAACTGCAGATATGCAGCTGCGGTTTAATCACTCAAACAATCCTAGATTGTCAGATGTCTCAGCTATTGTTTGAAGAAGGTGATTCAAAAAGAAGTTCAGAAGGGATGATCTCTAAACCATAAGAATATTTCTGGCTCTACCATTTTTATTCTAGACACTCCTTCTTAATCATTAAATATCCATCACTTTGCACAAACTCCAAAGACATGAAATAATTATACAAATAATTCACATTATTCTAATTGACCCTTTTTAAAAATATGAACTGGAAACAATTATAGATCTATTTATAAAGACTTAATATTAGAAATGGAATTTTCTATTTGCTCTGAAGTAAGCAATGAAAGACAACTTCCTATTGAGAAATCAAAAACTAAGTGAACTATTACAGAAATGCCCACAGGCATAAGAAACAACTTTTCATCTATTTTTAAATTAAAGTTCAGTAATGACTTGTTTTAAATATTTGATTATAAATTGTATTTAAGTTTTATGTTTGTATGTAATTGAATTTTATCACCACTGTTGAGCACTAAAATTACCTTACATCTTTGACTTGATTTTTTTTAAAGGGACAGAACACTGCTTCTAAAAGTCTCTGGGTACTACTTTTTTAGCTATTTCCTTGCATGGCTGATATCAGTACTAAACAAGTATTTGTGAAGCTCTTTTAAGTTTCAAGATCCATTCACATAATTTGTTATTGTGAGCAAAAAAACAGATAATGTTGCACAGACAAAACATAATTATTCTCATTTTTGAAGTAGAAGAATGGAGAAAGAAATTAATATTATAGTTGAGCACTTATTAGGCAGTCACTGAGCTTTTATTAAAAAATAAAAATGAGCCCTGGCTGGTGTAGCTCAGTGGATTGAGCGCGGGCTGGGAACCAAGCGGTCCTGGTTCGATTCCCTGTCAGGGCACGTGCCTGGGTTGCAGGCTGGATCCCCAGTGAGGGCCGTGTGAGAGGCAACCACACATTGCTGTTTCTCGCCCTCTCTGTCTCCCTCCCTTCCTCTCTTTCTAAAATAAATAAATAAAATCAAAAAAATAAAATAAAATAAAATTGTCTCAACTCTTAAAACTCTTTAAAAAAATTAAAATAAAAATGAAAGTTCTTATTTAAGCTTAGTAATGAATGGAATATATAATATTCTCTAGATAAGGAAGCAGAAGCTCAAGAATTTTTAAAAGTTGTTCAAGACTGAAAAACAATAGTGGGTTTAGGGTAATAATTAGTTAAATATATAAAAATGTCTACAATTTATGACTCCATTTATTTGGGTGTTTTCAAATTTCAAGGTAAAAGGTATTATAACTCTTTATTTTAGATATATTTTCTACCTAATAGTCTGAAAATAAATATCCTTCTCCTTAAGGTAATTCAAGTATATCTTTGTACCTTGCAAACTAAGGACTCTTAAATAATTTTTTAAATACTCATTTAGCCAACTTGAAAAACTGCAATAACCAAAACATCACATATTTGTATATGTATTATTAAAATAGGGTTCTCCAAAAGTTAATTTTGCTAAGTACATTAATTATTCCAACTCACCTTTCATATTTTTTATTTAGTTCCTCATCAATCCATCCCTGCCTCCAGACTACAGGATGTGACCAAACCAAAGGCTGAGATAACTCAAATACCCCCGCCCCCAGGCACTCACACACAGGTGGAGGAGACTCGGAGAAAAGTATCATAATTGGGGGAAAATTAGAGAAAGAAGAGACTATAAACATTTATTTATATTTTTAATGTACTTTTGCTAGTCTTTTGTCATTTTTAAATTAAACATTGAAGTAATGTTTAAAATTCTGGACAAAGCACCAATATTTCCATTTTGTATTTTGAATAGACAATGCAGCTGTTTGTAGTGTTTTCCATAAGTGTACTTTATGTAATAGTATTAAAATGTTTAATATGAAGACAAAAAATGAAATTGAATTGTTATTAAATATAACATAGTCACAAAATTTACCCAAAAGAAACCTAAGGTGATGCAATTTTTCACAAGCAATGACAGGACTAGACACAAGAATGGAATGTTTGCCACAAAACGTCAAAAACTGCATGATATGTTTTTATGACTTAGATAAAGAACATCATTTTTTATGACTTAGATAAAGAACATCATTTTAAAAGAAAAACACGTTGTGGCCCATTGTGCTTTCCAATTTCACATGCTTGTAGAGTTTTAGAGCCAGAAAGGAGTTTTAATGACACCACACTCCTCCATTAGTTCTCCACAAAAGCTGGGGACCTAGTGGAGCCAAACGGCAAAGAGTTTTGTTTGAGACTCAGCTTGGGAGTTGCAATGCTGGAGGGAGAACAGGGGAGGTACCGGCATATCGTTGGATAGTAGGAAGAGCTCAGATCCAGACAATACTGGATGGCTTGAATTTTAATGCAATTCCTATGAGAGGAAACTGAATGGCAGAAAGAAGACTCTAAGTAACCACTGTTATACTGCCTACATTAATGTAATCAGCATAAGTTTCTTGTGAAATCTGCCCATTATCTTGAGTCACCTGAAAAATCCATTTTTCTACACTATCTCTTCTCCTCTGAAGAGCAGTTCAAGTACCAGCACCAGCAAAGAGCTTTGACAGCCACCTCCACTCACACTGATCTTGGCTTTAAGAGTCAAAATTGTGCTCTGGCTGATGTAGTTCAGTGGACTGACCGTGGGCCTGCAAACCAAAGGGTCATTGGGTCAATTCCCAGTCAGGGCACATGCCTGCGTTGTGGTCCAGGTCCCCAGTAGGAGGCACATGAGAGGCAATCACACATTGATATTTCTCTCCCTCTTTTTTCTCCCTCCCTCCCCCTCTGTCTAAAAATAAATAAGTAAAATATTTAAACAAAAAAAGAGTCAAAGTTGTCTTATAGTGAAGAGCACAGACACTGAAGCCTGGCTACCTGAGTTCACTCCCAATTCTACTGTTTATGAGTTGCATGAGTTTAGAACAAGACTCAATCTGCCTTTATGAGGGAATTCATACACTCACACAATTTAAAAAATCAGTACTTTCCACATTATTTCATGTGCTAATTTTGTCTACTTAGTTAATGCTAGATTTTTTTTTGTAACTGACAAAATTCTGGAGTAAATGGTGAATATTGTTATATTTCATTGAAAAATTCATATGTAAATTAATATTTGAGGTTTCAAAAATATTCTTATGTAACAACATGAAGTCTCCAGTTCTGAGTACTTGAATTTGATTTCCAACATGTCTTCTAGCTTCACAAACCTTTCAGTTTACTGACAAGAAATCAAGGCTCAGAAGGGGTGACAAGATCAAAACTAAATAGTTATTTCCACAATCAATTGATTCTTTTTTTTTTTTTTTGTATTCTCTCTCTTGTACCACATCGGTAAAGAAAGTTAAAAGTTTTTTTTAATGGTTCAAGGACAGGCCTGCCTGTATGTTAATTAATTATGTCTTAAAAGCCTCTCAAGAACTATTTTCTAAAATAAAAAATATATCAGATATTCTTAGAAGTCAAAAAGGGAGACCTATGAAAAAAGTTTAGGTACCTTTATGGTGGCTAAAATAAATAAACACACATACACACACAAACACAGCAAAAATGTGAACATCTACATTTATCCTGGAGAACAGGATTCAAAATTTTAAGATACACACAATAATCCAAATTCTTAAAAAGAGTAAGAACTATTGATATAAATGATCTATTGAGCTCCTTTGAGTCTAAAATTGTAGGACTCTATCATTAAATCTGCTACTTGTAAATAGTTAGATATTTGTGGTCCAATATTTCACAATTAGGATGGATTGAAATGTAATACATACTATTTTAAACTTCAAAAAAGAATTAGATTTACTTCTCTTTGTATAATAATGTTAAAACAAACAGTTTCATCCTTTCTGGCTTTGGGGCACTGCATTTTGGGACCCAGAGAATGAATGAACATCATATTGCCGCAGAGGGCACTGCTGCACAGTCTGCGGGCGTGCTTGCACCATCCCTTCATCGCAGTAAATCACTGCTTTCCCACCATGGATATCTTAAACTGTCCACTACAGGCCAAGACCCACGATGGTAGTTGCTCCCACTGCTACGTATAGCAATCCCATTTATACATTCCTGAACCAAGGAAATGGTCATCAGAGTCCTCAGTCTAGGACTCAGTAGACCCACTGTAAACTGATATTGGCCACTGCTCAATTTATTACCCAATAGGAGCCATAGTAATGCTTCTGGTCTCCAGGTATTTTATAATGTCAACTCAAATCCTGAGCCCAATATTCCTGAGAACATCTAGTGCACCACCACCCAAGTAAATAGCCATAAGTTCCTTTGGGAAAAGAAATTCAAAGAATCATCACTATATGTATCTACAGATATATATAGTGATGATTCTTTGAATTTATATACACACATATATATAGTGATTCTCTGAAAAATATATATATATACACACACATATATATAGTGGTATTGCAGTGTTCTTCTCCAGGGGTAGAGCTGGCAAATTTAGCAAATAAAAATACAAGACACTCACCCTGACTGGTGTGGCTCAGTTGGTTGGCAGTCATCCCTCAAAGTAAAGGGTCACTGGTTCAAGTCTCAGTCAGAACATGTGCCTGGGTTGTGAGTTCAGTCCCCAGTTGGGGCATATACGAGAGGCAACCGATCGGTTTCCTCTCATATCGATGTTCTCTCCCTCCCCTTATCCCCTCTCTCTAAGAATAAATAAATAAAATCTTTTAAAAACATAGGACCCTCAGTTAAATTCAAAATTCAGATCAACAACAAATAATTTTCTTAGCATAAGTGTTTTCCGAGTACTGCATGGGACATACTTATACTAAACCATTATTTGTTATTTATTTGAAGTTCACATTTAACTGAGTGTCCAGATTTTAACTGGCAATCTTATCTCAGCCACATCTTCAGTCAACAGGTTCTGGGTCTGAGAAATGAATTAGGTCCAGGTGCTGAGTAAGGTATGTGATTGTGGTTGGGGGTAACTGACCTCGGTCTCCTGCCCATATATTGTTGCCACCTTCTGCTTTTTAAAAAGAGTTTAGTTATTTACTTTTAGAGAGGGGGGAAGGGAGGGAGAAAGGGAGGGAAACATTGATCAGTTGCCTCTCACATAGCCGCAACTGGAGGACCTGGCCCAGCAACCCGGGCATGCACCCTGACTGGAAATCAAACTGGTGACCTTTCGATTCACAGGCTGGCACTCAATCTACTGAGCCGCACCAGCCAGGGCTACTTTTAACATGTATCATGTCCTTTAACCATCTCCATAATTCCCTCAAGGTCAAGTCACTTTGATGATTTCCTTCCCAACATATCTGATCCCCCACAGTAATTGTGGTCATCTGGATTCTGGAAGTGACATATCACCAATTTCTATTGCTTTGTGGCTCCATCACCCCATTGCAATTGACAAGCCAGCTCTATAACGGCTTTTCTAGTCTCAGCCCTGGCCTGCAGAGTCATCATGACACCTGCTGGTGATGCTTATTTCCCATTCACCAGTGTCTTCCTCTTGGTGAACACATCCCTTCAGCCCTCCAGTGAAATAATATAATTCCCTGTTGGGTCTTCTTGCCTCACAAAACATATACATTTCAGCATGCCGCCTTTCCTACAGATTTTCAATTACAAAATTTAATATTGTGTACTCTATTACAAAATTGGGTGAGGAGGTGTATACAATATCTGTCCAGAAAGTATCGAACCACGTGATATGAAAAATAGAGGCACTTATTAAAGAAGATACAAGAAACACTGCACATAGGGCAGTGATGCCTCAGTCCCCTTCAGAGAAGTAGGCACCTTGGGACCTCACACAGTTCTCCCAGTCACCATAAGCTGCCCCCGTTGTATTTTCCTGCATCTCATCAACATTCTGAAATCTCTTCCCTTACAAAGGTGATTCCGTTTTAGGAAAAGCCAGAAATCACAGGGTGCCAAATCTAGGCCATTGGGCGTTAAGTTACCTGGGTGATTTGATGTTTCACAAAAAAAAAACTTCTGCATAAGACATGATGCATGTGTGGGCAGGTTGTCATGATGAAGCTGACAGTCAGCAGTTGACCATAGCTGTGGCCTTCTGAATCATCCAAATAGTTTCCTCAAAGGAATATTCAAGCTTAACACAAAATTTGATGCAAATTCATTGTTCTACTCACTCAGTCATTTTGAATGTGATGGCCACACATTACACACGCTCACTCAATGGCGTTTCTGCCTCCACTGACTGGTACAATGAAATTGTCATTGTTCATGTACCTGCATTCAAGTCCCCTCTCCTTGGCTGCCAGGTTACATAGATGTTGCACAAACTGTTCTCATTATATTAACAATGGTTGGACTTTTTCCAGACAAACTTCATATATTTGCACTCCCAAGCTACTTAGAGTATGTTACCAGTGGTTGGCACTGAGCAACGAGATTCAGGACTCTTTTTCCTTTTTCATTTTTTTCTTTTTTGTTTTTTTTCACTGTTGTTCTATTACAGTTGTCCCAATTTTCCCACTGCTAGAAAACTTTTTTCTTTATGCTTTTAAATATTTTCTGGGATCTTTTTTCATAATAATAAAATAATTTTAAAAAACAAAAGTGATAACAAATAAGCACATTGGAGAGGATCCTCTAACTTTGGGCATCATGAAGCTTTTCCTCCTTGTTAGTTTCTATGGTTATATAAAGCTTCAGGTACTATACAGGCTGAAGCAGTTTGATGGGCATAGTACAATAGATGTAAAAAAAAAAAAAAAAAAACTAGGACACCATTTGTAGCCCTGTTGTATAGAAGCTTAAAAAAAAAAAAAAAAGCACACACAATTGAAGTAGTATTTCTTAAATTAGAGCCAGACTACAATTCTCAGAAAATTCTATCTGTTTTCATTGTTATCTGGAATTATGTCATGGCTTCCCCTGCTTTAATAGGACTAAATTGATTTGGACTATGTAAGTAGAAAGTATGCAGAGCTTTACCAATTTTACGCTGTGTGAACAAATTCCCTGTTATTGATTGATCTTTCATATTGTAGATCTAATTTCATGATTTGAAAATGTACTGGTAGGTACAAGTATTGACTAGGTTTTTCTTAAAACACTGCATTTAATAGGTTTAGAAAAAATGGAGATGTCATAAGAGATGACTTCTGCACCCACCTCCCACACCAAATATGAGCAGAAGCTCTTTTTTCCAGCCACTCACCTTTATTTTTATGTCCAAGCTAGCAGAAAATTGCACGAAGACAACTGGTAAAAGAATGAGAGGAGCTGAGCTAGAATCGTATATAATCACTAACTTCTCTTTGTTTCTCCTGGGTCATCCTTCCAGCAGTTTGTAACCGAGATCTCGAGCTACCAAATCATATCCCATCAGCCTTCACCACATAATGGCATTTGTTATCACAGCTGACACCAAGGTGCAAACAATTCTTTCTTCCAGCTTCATCCTGTTTTTAGAAGCCTAATTCAGTAAGCCCAGGGAGCGAATTCTCCCCAAAATAAGTGTCTCCAGAACCTGCCCTCTTGGTCCCATCCCCGTCATTAATTACTATAGTGTAAGATTCTGCAGCTATTCTTGAGTCCAAGTTCTAGTTCTTATGTGTGACTTTTGACAAGTTCCTTGACCATTTTGAGCCTAGATTTCATCATCTCTGAAATGACAATATCTACTATATGGCATATTTATAAAGATAAAAGATAATTTATAGTAAATACTTAGCATTACAAGTGGTACAAAGTAGTTTCTCAATAGAATGGTGATTAAGTGTGTGTCATATTTAACATCTAATCTAAACTTGATTATATGACTTCCTCCAAACAGTACTTTCTGCCTTCTGTCACTTTCCTCTTTAGTCCATCCTCCCTGTTTGCCAAAGCTCCTGTATTTAAAAACATTTCCCTGTTAAAACATTTTATCACAATGTTTACAAGATCAACTCTCAAATCCTTGTCTCGCCATAAAATGCCTATATAACTTGACCCTCATTTCTTTCCACCCCTCTCATTCATTGAGTCAAAGGCAACATTTGAATGTCCACTACATGCCATGTATAGTAGATGAAGTAGCAAGCAAGACTAACATCACCCATATTCATGCAGCATATGTAACAAGTTGCAGTCACTATCAAGCATTAAGTCATTTCTGGACAGAATTTTTATTTACTCCATTTCTTTACCCCACTTATAGGAGCATAAATAGTCATGCCTTCAAGTAGGGGCTACAGTAGAAACAAAGATGAAAAGAGGGATCAAATCATATTCAGAGAGCTTTCAGAGGAAAGGAAGACAATGTTAAATGGGTAAACTCAGCCTCTGGTTGCAGTTTCAACACTAGCAAAAAGGAAAAGTGCAGTAGGAACCACCGGAGATGCATGCTAGAGAAGAGCTCAAATACTTGGAGGCGATCATCAGAGGCACATCCAAGACAAACTGTCATTAACACAGGGCCTTAAAGGAGGATAGAATTTCTACAACTAGAGCAGAAGGACATTCCTACCAGTGGGAAGAGTGTCAAACCAGGCCAATCACCACACCGGCCA
Organism: Micronycteris hirsuta; assembly: GCA_004026765.1. Taxonomy (NCBI): domain Eukaryota; kingdom Metazoa; phylum Chordata; class Mammalia; order Chiroptera; family Phyllostomidae; genus Micronycteris; species Micronycteris hirsuta. The sequence continues at coordinate 16,287 of PVJI01015786.1, forward strand.
AGTTTAAAGTTACTGTCAGAGAAACAAATTGTTCAAATGGTAATCTTTAGGATTGCTCAGCTATAGGAATTCTGGTTGTCTTAAAATAACCATTCTCAAATTTTGGTGTGAATCAGCATCACCTGGAGAATTAATAATGTATACTATGACCTGGGCACATTGAAGTGTACTAAGACATGAAACTATTTTACCAAATCCCCCAGGTAATTTTGATACACACAAAATATCCAGAACCACTGCCTTAAAAGAGCTAAGCCAATTGTTTTCAAAGTGTAGTCCATAACCACACTACATCATCACCTGGGAGCTGGGTCCAAAAGAAGAAACTCAGAACCCACACCTGGTCTACCGAATGAAAATCTGTGTGTTAATAACATCCCCATGTGATTCCTATGGACATTTCATTTTAAGAAAAACTGATCTGAACTAGTAACTCTTAACCCTACTCTCACAATGGAATCACACTAGGAACTTTAAATGTTACTGATATCTGGATCTCAACCTCATATTCTTATTTAATCTGTATGGTATATCCTGGCTGCGGGAGTTTTAAAGTTTTCCTAGGTGATTATAATAGGCAGTAAAATTAGCAAATCACTGTTCTAAGAAAATTCTAGGTGTTCCTGATACACCAAAGTAATATTGACCCCTTGCTAATTTTTAATCAAAACCAAAATTTTTTAATTCAACTGAAGAAATTTGAGTTAAATTAAAGAACATTACAGCCCTGGCTGGTGTGGCTCAGTGGATTGAGTGCCAGCCCGAAAACCAAAGGATTGCCACTTCAATTCTCAGTCAGGGCATGTGCCTGGGTTGCGGGCCAGGTCCCCAGTAGGGGGCACATGAGGAGCAACCGTACACTAATGTTTTTCTCCCTCTCTTTCTCCGTCCCTTCCCCTCTCTAAAAATAAATAAATAAAATCTTTTTAAAAAAAGAATATTACAGTAAGGTAACCTTTTCGTTAATTTACTTCATTTTACATATGTGTGCACATGGTTGGTTTATAATATAGATTATAGAAGAAGCAATAGAATTTACCAATGTATCATATATGCCATATATACAAGCTCTTCAAGTTGTAGAAGTGTCCAGATCCAAATTTTAGCAGCTAGTTACAGACGTTTCTGTTCATAATTGTTTGGGGAAAGTACCTGATTTTAGAAGGATTCCCCTAACCAATCAGGTCTTAACCCTTAAAACAGGGTATGTGAATCTTATAAATCAATACTTGCATACAGACCATGTCTGTAGTGCCATAAATTCAGAGATAGCATGTATAATTTAGTTCAATTTTGTATTCTAATGATGTATTCCAATGACACTATATATTTTATTTTTCACTTATTCCACAAAGATTTATTGAGTAACTGCTGTGTGCGAGGCAATGGCCTGGATGATGGGCATGCAGTGGGAAACAGGCCTTGTGAGCCCTTGAAGGAATTTACCATCTAGGGGCAGGCACAGCTGTGCTGTCCATAGGGTAGCCATTTGCTGCACGTGGTCAGTGCCCCTGAGCAACCGAATTTTTAATTTTATTTAACTTTAATGAATTTAAATATAAGCTTACCAACTGATATCAGTTTAGTTATTAGAAAACTAATGTTCCCCATTAAGAGTTACGTCTGGAACAACTTGAATAAGTGAGTCTACATTCTCAACTGTACATTTTATGAACTCCAAATATGATCAAGTATTTCATTTTTTAAAGTCTTAAAATTAATAACTTTTATAGCTTTTAAATAGACATTAAAAGGAAAGACATAAAAAGCCTTGGTGCAGAAAAATTATGCGGGTGAAATTGAGTTGAATCAATCAATTTAATATGCTATTTCCATCTTCTATAAATTGATCTCCTATCACCAGTAATGTCTAATATTATATTGCCACCTGCTGGTGGGTATCTTAAGATAATGATATAATGATGTGATACTTTGTTTTTAATTAAACAACTTTTTGTTATTGTTTTCAATGAATGTATATTTCATATTATAATTTTATTCATATTAAAATTTTTAACTAATAAAAGAAAACATTGCACCATCATATAAATCTGGAAAGGAGTTAAGCCATATTACAAAATATCCTTTACGAAAATACACAAGCTGAGGATTTGTTTGACCTATTCATTTAAATGTAGCATTTGACCCGTTGTTCTCCTCGGTTCTAAGACTACAGGATATTTAGCCATGTCACTAAAGCTAAGGTTGTCAGCAGCCACATGTAGATATGTTCTTTGGCAAAGGTATTGAAGGACAGAAAGCAGACGAGTCAAGGTTTCTTGGCAATCATGCAAGTATAATGCTCACATAAAACCAACTAGCAGCAGAACAGAAAGACAGAGAAACAGAACATATATGTATGACTTTATACATATATATGATTTCTGTTTCTTTCTGTTCATATAAAAATGTAAATGTGTGTATACATGCATGAGGTTAGGACTTGTACGGAAAAAGGTAGATCGTTATACCCCTCTGCATGTGCTTGGACTCCTGTTCTCAAGGAAATAATTACGTGGAACCCATAGAAGGGGCTGACATGTCTGCAAGCTTTCAAAATGAGAGCACTCTCTCAGAATTCTGACAAGGCACTTACAGCATTGCTACTGACACAGACACGCAGGCTGTCCCACATACTAACTGCCTCCAGCATAACTTTATGAATCATTTATCATCCTTAGAAATAAAGCATGGACAGCTGCTAGGGTTTATGGCCAGTTTTTAGGCATATGTTCAATGATAAAGTTCACAAATATTGGTTGATACAAATAGGAGTACTTAATATTTATAAGTATTAATGCCAGTTAGATAAAGACAAAGTCTAAATAAATTTTGAGCTGAGGATACTGTTATTTCATAAGTTTTGGATTAGGTTTTATATTTATGTTCATAATAACCATTTTTATCCCATGGAGGGAACCTACTAACGCATGTAATCAGATGGCAAGGGCCAAGCCTTTACACTCTCTCCTATTCAGTTAATGGGTGTGAATTTCCCCAACAAGGGGGTGGCCTTGGGTGAAGACTGACCCAAGGAGCGACTTGGGGGACCACTGAGGCCGACCCTGAAGGAGCTGGCAGCTAGAAGCTTTCTGTGATTGACACTGCCCACAGGTCCTTGTGTGAGGAGTGGCGGGTGGGGAGCACATCTCCAGGTTCATCACATGGTGGCAGTAGAGGAAGAGCTGGACTGAGATTATAAAAGGAAAACTCATCTGCCAAAACAATTGAAGGCTATTTCTACCTGAAGTTGGCAAAGTATGGGAAACGTCTATCAGATTGGATTGAAAAATGTGAAGCAACTAGACCAGGCAAGTACTAATATTTATTTCAGGTTTTATGTAGTGATATGGGTATAATGACCAGATTATGGATTCAACTATAAAAGCCAAAGCAGCTAGGCATTGCTTTCCTGTTTCTCAGATAATTGATACAAATGTGAACTCCAAGATGGCCCCGTCTAAGTTCTGCCTTCATATTATAAACAAAATTTTCTTTCGGTTAAGGACTTCACAAGACAGAAATTCTATGTGGGCATGTAACACAGGAATTAGAGGATCACTACTCACCCTCAATTACATTCTACTAAAGGATGCAGAAGGCATACGCCCTCCATCAGGACACAGAGGATAAAGATGACAACGGTTTTAAAGCACTAGAGCAGTGATTCTCTTTAGATCAGATATGCCGGTGGAAGATGCTTAAAACTAAATGGCCTCCAGATCCCATGTTTGAATAGGAGTTTCCTACACAGGCCTCTATCCCTGCCCACAGCTCGAGAAACCACCTCTCTGTAGCACTTCTGGCCTGGAGAGGGTCAGAGCAACAGGGCATCTGGCAGCTCCCCAAAGCTGTAATTGACCACACATCTGCCCACCCAGGATAAGCCATTTCCTTAGAACAAGAGGCAGATATGACACAGGGTCATAAAGGAATTCTCCTTCCAGCCTAGAGGAGGCTGAGGCCAAGGTGTAGGTGTCCTGAACATCAAGGGAAGAGGCTTTATGTAGAACCACTGTAATGAAAACCCGGGAAGAGTAATAAGGACAGACAGGAAGAGGGACCTGAGGAGGCCTAAGAATAACCGGGGATCAGATTCCTTTCTGCATCCCACCCTCACTACGGTAGCAGAATATTACTTCAATACAACAAGATACGGGCTCCAGAGCTCACACGTGTTTAGTGTTTGTTCTTTAAAAAAAATTAGATTTGGGGAATGAGACACGTGCCACCCATGAGAGAGAAACAGGGATTCTACTTAAATTACACAAGGCTTAGAAGTCCCAGGGAAGCTTTTTTCACATCATATTTTTATTATATTTTTTCCATTACCATTTATCCCCCCTATACCCTCCTCTATCCACCTCCTCCCTTCTGCAATCCCAGGGAAGCTTTTGAAATCAAGAATCAATGGCTGAAAATAGCTATTATCAAAGATAACAAATGCTTGAGAGGATGTGGACAAAGGGGAAACTCTTTGTTGGTGGGAATGTAAATTGGTGCAGTCACTATGGAAAACAGTATGGATGTTCCTTAAAGACTAAAATAGAACTACCATATGATCCAGTGATCCCAATTCTGGGTATATATCTGAAGGAAATGAAAACACTATCTCAGATATCTGCTCTCCCATGTTTATTGCAGCAACCTCAGTGTTCATAGACAGATGAGTGGATAAAGAAATTTTATATATATAAACTACTACTGAAAGAAATTTTATATATATATAAACTACTACTGAATTTTATATATATATAAACACTACTGAAAAAAGCTGGAGTGGACACCATAATATCTGACAAAGTAGCCTTCAGAGAAAAAAGCATGTTAAGAAATAAAGGTAATTTTCTTATAATAAAGTGGTTAATTTATCATTTAATATTCTAGTCATAACCTATCTCAGCAAAACAGGAATAGACTGAAACTTCTTCAGCTTTATAAAGGGCGTCCACAAACACCTACAGCAAACATCATTCCTAATGGTGAAATACTGAAATACATTCCCAAAGATTAAATGTTCCTAAGGTCAAGAACAAGATAAGGGTGTCTGCTCTCCCAACTTCTACTCAATATTGTAGGAGAGGTTCTTGCCAGTACAATAAGGCAAAAAGAAATAAAAGACTCCAAATGGAATGAATAAACTGCCTTTATTCATAAACAATGAAGTCATCTATGTAGGAATTCTAATCAAATCTATTTTAAAAACTAGTAGAATTAATAAGTGAGTTTATCAAAGTTACAGAACATAAAATCATCATACAAAAATCAGTTTTGGAATGATAAAAGAAATGATGGTAGATCCAACCATGGACTACCACTCAGCAAAAGTAAAAAGCCAACCTCAGAAGAATACATATGATTTAATTTATATGAAGGGCAGACCAGTTGTTGAAAGAAGAGAAAAAGGGGAAGAGAGACAAAGACTGCTTCGAGGAGCGCAGTCAGTAAACCAACAACCTCCACTGCCAGTGGATGGACCCCTCAGTGTTTGATTTAAGGCCACACCCTTCTAGGGCAGCTCCAGCCAGTGACTGATCACAAGGGAGATAATAAGACCTGGCCATTTCTGCCCAACATCAGTCACCGCTAATGGAAAATCTGCTCTGGAGTTCCCTAATTAGGTAGCCAAGCCTTCCTCAAACTTGTACCACAATCTGAGGCTCTTCTTATCTAAACTTTCTCCTTTTTTTCATAAATGTCAGACCTCTATCACATTCCTATTCCATTTCTAACCCTACTCTGCTCCCACTCCCTGTATCTTTCACAAGTATTACCCCAGTGGATCTATTGTAGAGGAGCCCTTTTAGAGGTAACAAATGGGAACCATTGTCCATCAAATGGCAAAAAAAAAAAAAAACTATTCAGCCCTGGCGGGTGTAGCTCAGTGGATTGAGCGTGGGCTGTGAACCAAAGGGTCGCTGGTTCGATTCCTAGTCAGGGCACATGCCTGGGTTACAGGCCAGGTCCCCAGTGGGTGCCATGTGAGATGCAACCATACATTGATGTTTCTCTCCCTCTTTTTCTCCCTCCCTTACCTTCTATTTAAAAATGAACAAATAAAATCTTAAAAAAAAAAAGCAAACTATTCAATAACAGAGCCACAGATTACTGTATAACTATTAACTTATGCAATCATTTATAAAGAAATGTATCCAAACATGCTAGATAAGTGCATGTTCGATTTGTCATTGTTTGTGCCCTTTGCCTACAGGCGATGTTTTTTGTACATGAAGGGCAATAATCAAGGTAAAGAATATTAAGCAAACAAACCAAGGTTAGTTGAGGTGACTTGGTGAGCTTAAATGCCTACTATTCACACCCCATTTGCCAAGAGGATCCAGGGAAGCTGTTGGAATACTCAAACTATATTTAGGGTCACCGCTACTTGTATGGCATTATTTTTCAAAACTCAGCAGTTTGGAGTCCAAATATGTATTCAAAACTATCCAGGCAATAAGTACTCTATAGAAACAATACATTGGGTGAATACATTAGCATTAGTCAAAGCACCTTATAAGAGCTCTGGGTGACAATAACAAAGGCCGTGCCCTGGCCAGTGTGGCTCAGTTGGTTGGAGCATCATCCCATAACCAAGAGGTTGTGGATTTGATTCCCAGTCAGGTCACATACCTAGGTTGTGAGTTTGGTCCTTAGTCCAGGCACATACGACCTCTGGTCAGGATGCATATAAGAGGCAACCAATGGATGTTTCTCTTTCTCTCCCTTCCTCTCTCTAAAAAGCAATGAAAATATGTCCTCAGCAGAGAATAAAAAAATTTTTTGAAGATAAAGAAAATGGCAAAGGTATGGGAGTTCTAGAACAAGAAAAAATTGTCTTTAAAGAAGAGCAGCATAATGAGAAAAAAAGTATTGGCCCACGTTGGGTGCTTGACAGAGATGTTACTTCATGAGAAAGAGAAAGAGTGACAAGCAGCCTGAACAGAGTATGCAGCCTTGGGGAGGTGAGTAAAAGAGACTTAAGATAGCTAGACAGACTGCTGAGGATTCCACTGCCCTGAAATGGACCAGTGAACATGTTCCTCCAGAACATGTTTAAGGAAAAAGTTTGAGGTAAATGGCCTGGGATCTTGGTAGTGGAAGTACATTAAATGTACTTATAAATTTGTAGTTCCTCTAGCCTATGAGAATTCATGAGAAAATAGTTTTTGTGGATCCTTTCTAATTGCAAAGACACCATGCAGAAACAAAAACTAAATATGTCCAACTTCATAGTTTGTCAGAATAGAAAGCCTATTAAACTTGACTAGGATTTTAACATTTAGAAAAAGATGAACCCTAGCTGGTGTAGCTCAGTGGACTGAGCACGGGCTGCAAAACAAAGGGTCTCTGGTTTGATTCCCAGTCAGGGCACATGCCTGGGTTGCAGGCCAGGTCCTCAGTAGGAGGAGCGTGAGAAGCAACCACACATTGATATTTCTCTCTTTCTCCTTCTCTTCCCCTCTCTCTAAAAATAAATAAATAAAATCTTTAAAAATAAAAAGATGACCATTATGTAAAGATAAAGCCCACTGAGATTTCATGTCAGTATAACCTTTAGTATGGTGCACAGCATATATCTATGCCCACAAAATTTATAATCTGGAATTATGATAAGACTTTGCCCTTGATTTATTCTCTAGTCCATGACCATATTCAGTCTATGAGCAAGGGCCAATTTTATAAGAAAATACTAGTGTAATTACAATGAATTAATTCTGTAGTGATTTTATTCTAACTCATAATGTAGCCACTATTTGGTTATAATCAACAAAATCAATTTGATTTTTAGACAATACAACTAATATCAACAATAAATATGCTGAGAGACTTAATTAAAGACATCTACAATGTGTTCTTCCATTTGAATCTGATTTTTCCAAATCAGAATCCTCTCTATAATCCTCCAAAATCCATGAAAGCAATGAGAACACTGGTTAAAAACATTGTCAGAATCAATGGTTGCAGAACTCTAGAAATTAATCAAAGGCTTATAATAATCTGGGAATAATTCACTCAGAAAAAAACTGCTAAATCTTTATAAGAACAGTGAACTTGTGGTTTTATATAATTTGATCCATTCCTGCCTCTCCTCCCCAGATCAGCAATAGCTTTGAAAACCAATAACCTGCAATCACAGGGAAAATCAGCATCTGGCACACTCGGGACGGGGTAGCATGGACCCAGATATCCACCATGATCTTGGTGAGGCCCTGAGATTTGAAAACACCCAACTCTGCAGTCAAGCAGGGCTGGCAATCTGCCTCTGTAGACTGTTTACTCCCTCCTCATTGTTCTATATGAAGAGCAGCTCCTTGACAGAGCTCCATCTCTGTCCAGCTGCAACTGAGTGATATTGGTGTCATCGATGACTTTTCAGGACCAGTCGATGTCACTGTCCACGGACTAAAGTATGGCCAGCTACATCTCATACTTAACTCTGAAGTAATCAGCATCTAGATGGGCATTGTCAATGTGCAGAACGATGCAGGCATTGTCCACAGAATCTGCAAAGATATGAGCCCTCAGGTCCTCAATGGTCTTAAAATAATGCCCCCAGTCTCTGACCTGGGGTCCTTTCTTCTCCAGGTGTTTTTGGAATTTGCTCTCCAGTCTCTGATTATCAGCCTCCAGGTGTCTCACCCTCTCCAGGTAGGAAGCCACACAGTCACTCGTGCATTGCATAGTTTCCTTCTTGCCCTGAATGCCCCGTATGCCTGCCAGACACCCTCCCATGCCCACAGCCAGGCCCCCGACCTCCAGCTGCCCCGCACACTGGTGGAGTGGGATACACAGATCTGGGAGCCAGAGGCCCTAGTTCCTGCATAGATGTTGGCCATGCTGCTGTCTGACCCAGCCCAGTGGGTGGGCAACTGCACAGAGCCCAGGGTCCAGTAGTTGATGGAGAAGCTGGAGTGGGTGCCAAATTTCAAGTTGTTTGGGGAGGAAGGCAAGAGGCCAAGACTTAGGTTCAAGCCACTGAAAATTTTAATTAAAAAGTCCAACAGTAGATTCAAGAAAGCAGAAGAAAGAAATCAGCAAACTTGAATATAGGTCACTTGAAATTAACCAGTTGAGGAATAGAAAGAAAATAAAATGAAGAAAAATGAGTAGAGCCTCAGAGTCCTGTGGGACACCATCAACTGTATAATGGGAATCCAAGAAAGAAAGGACAGAAAAGAGCATTAAAAATCTGAAAAAATAATGATAAAAACTCCCCAAATTTGATGAAAATTATTAATCTTCATATCCAAGAAACTCAAAAAATTTCAATTAGAACACACTCACGGATGGAATTAAGATATTCCAAAATCTATTATGTTGATGGTTGCAGAACTCTGAATATACTAAATACCATTGAACTGTGCTTTTTAAATGTGAATTTTATAGTAAGTGAATTGTAAGGCTGTTATTTAAAAAGAAGGGAATGAGATACTGATACCTGCTACAACATGGAAGAAACTTGAAGACATTATGCTAAGTGCAAGAAGCCAGTCAAAAAAGGAGCATGTTGTATGAGTCTATTCATAAAAAGTGTTCATGATAAGCAGTTCTATAGAGCAGAAAGATTTGTGGTTGCAGCAGCTGGAGGGGAGGGCAAGTGGGGAATGAGTGCTAATGGGTATGGGATTTCTTTGGGGGATAATGAAAAGGTTCTGCAATTACAGAGTGATAATGGTTATATAATCTTGTGAATATACTAAAAATTACTGAACTGTATATTTTAAGGGTGACTTTCATAGTTTGTAAGTTATATCTCAATTCTTTTTAAAAAGCCATTTTTTTAAAAAGCCACACCCCCCAAAAGCCATTTTTTAAAAAAACCACATCCCCCCAAATTTTCACTGGTGGAAGGAGATAAACTCTTTTTAAGCCTGTACATGATAAAGAGCATTCTTTTGCTGGAAATTTAGTAAATTGAAATGTTTAAAACAATAGCTGTTTAAAACAATATTCACTAGAAGATAGTTATTACTCTGAAAAAATGTTCTTTTTCTGACTGTTCTATAAATAGCCAAAATTTGGGGGTAATGCATAATATGCCATATACAATTAAAAAGACATGACCAAATGTCAAAGGAAGATGGTAGAGGATAGTTATCTTGCAGCTGGACCAGGACAACTTTTTGCTTATCTCTAAGAATGCCTGGGATTCTGGCACTGGCTCTTAGCCAAGATAAGGGCAGTGAACTAATGATTTATGACATAGTGTTTAAATTTCAAGCTCCCCTGGTGTCAGCCAGGACTAGATTGTTTATTGATGGCTTATACCCAGTGCAACCAGTTGGACAGCCTGGCTTGGCTACGTGACCAAGGCAGACATAAAAGACCCTGATGGAAACTTTTAAGAACCTCTCCCAAGATAAAGATCTATCATCAAACAATTCTTCGCAATTCAATCTGGAGACAAAGTACATCCTTATGTAAATAAGAAAAACACTGGGGAGCTACACTGGAAAGTTTCTTGGGCTCCAGATGCTTGCTTGTACTCTCTTTTTCCTGCTGTGCTATATCCTTTGCCTTCATTGATCGTGCTCTGTGATGCCTCAAAAGTTTTTTCCAACCTAGTGCACTCTTTGTCCTAGTAATACATTCCATGCTGCAAAACATATTTTTTTTAATAAAAGGTAAAGGAGGAGCAATCTCAGAAATTCTATCCCGCTGAGGCTCTCAAAACCCAGTGATCAGATATAAGCAGGCAGTAGCCCCGTCCCTGGGACAGCGCCAACATATCCAGCCGCTGTTCATGAAAAGAGATGCCGAAGAGAATGCTGCCCACCCCAGACCTGGAAACTCAAAGTTGCCCAATTCAAACCACCAAAACTGGTGCTAGAGGATAGCTGTGGAAGAGAAACTTAAACCAATCAAGAACTTTTTCAGTGAGTCCAGAAAGTAAGGGGCAGGCAACCAACCCCTGAATTTAAACATCTAGTTTTATGTACCAGCTCACCCTACATCATCCAGCATTGAGACCACAGAGATTTGTATAAGCTTCCATGGCCCTTCAGCAAATTTATCACAAACATCATCTGTTTATGTTTAGATACAGAAAGGTTTTGGGTAAAATTTATCAGAGCAATCCTGGAGCCTGAACATCCAAATCAGAAGGACAAGATCCTCCAAAATCCCCTGTTCCCACAACCCATAATCAAGTCCTCTAGAGCCACCAGAGCTGTCCTCATATACAATCCTATCGCTCTGATACCTGCTACATGTGTTCAAATGTCTCCAAATTCCTCCTCTGGTACGTACCAGGGGCACATGGATCCATATTCTCACTGCGTTGGAGTAGGTCTTCCATGCTTTCGTCTGTTATTCCTGAGCTCACGTTATCAAGAAGACACCCAGAAAGCACAACTCCCTGAATGTAATTACCAAACCCACCACTTCTGCTTGCTGTTTAATCACTCATTGATCACTTGAATGCCATCCTTTCCACCCATATAGCATATCCAGTAGACAGCCTGACTTGCCACCATGCTGGTAGATATTCTGGTTCTTGGTATAGTGGTTTGTATTTGTCACTCACTCTATGGCCACACCCTAGACCTCACCACCTGGAGCCCTATGGCTATAAGATCCTGAGTTCCATGCATTTAGATAGCAGCCTGGCCATGCAGCCAGTTCTTCCCACTTACTTAGATGATAGAAGGGACTACCCTGGCCTGCTGGGGCCCTAGTGCCGGGATTCCGCCCAGGAAATAAATACTCAAAGCCAGTGCAAATCCCACCTGAGCCAAGTATTTGCTTCTCCTCTTTAAAATATCTTTGGACATTTCTCTGGAAGCTGACAGCACAAGGGAAGAAAAAGATTCTCTAAACTTTTGACTTGGTTAATTTTTCGGTGGAGGGGAATGCAATTGATTTTTCTTCAGTTCCTAGGGAAGAGAGTGAAAGCTGAGGAATAATTATCCAAAGACTCTCCCCCCCACCCTGCCAGAAAGGCTGTGGTCTTAGTCCTGGTCCCCAGGAAGATGACTACCTACCTAGGCAAATTGAAGTGAAGCAGGTTAAACACCCACACATACACAATAAACACAGATGACTTCATTATTCCTTACACCTTTGTTTAGGACAGACATAAATCCTTTTTCTACCTAAACTTCTTCCATTTTACAATCAATGGCCCTGGCTGGCGTAGCTCAGTGGATTGAATGTGGGCTGCTAACCGAACGGTCGCAGGTTCGATTCCCAGTCAGGGCACATGCCTGGGTTGCAGGCCAGGTCCCCAGTGGGGGCCACATGAGAGGCAACCACACATTGATGTTTCTCTCTCTCTCTTTCTCCCTCCCTTCCTCTCTCTAAAAATAAATAAATAAAATCTTTAAAAAATAAAAAAGATCAATGTTGGTTCTGCTGGGCCAGTGCATCTCCACCTGAGCAACTAAGAGAACGACGCAGCCTAAACCATGAGGTGTCATCTGGCCACTCTTGCAGATGTCTGTCCCCAGTGCCTGCAACATTTGTAAACACCCAGGGGATATACTTAGCAAAGAAATAACTGAATTGAGAACATTTAAACTAAGACAAGACAATGATTTGCATATAGCACAATTGCATTATAAAGTAATAGATATCTGTTTATATGCATATTCACTTAGAATTAAAAGTTTAATTCAAGCACTGTTGTCCAGTTGGTAAAAGACTTAATGAAGTATTTAATTTTCAGATTATTAGCTGCTTTGATATTTTTGATATATGATACTAAGTCTGTGTACTTCCTGTATATCTAGCAGATTTTAGGTACCTTATTTTGAGATACTTACGGAGTTTTACCCAAAACTTACATCCAAGTGTGAACTTACACTATTGTTAAAGATGTAAATTAAATGTTTTCAAATGCATTTTTTAAATTGTATAACTTACAGGAAGTCAAACTTTTCATTATATCTTTTGTTTCAGTTTCAGAAGACTAGCCTTGCTGAAATATAAAATGCTTCAGGCATTAGTGGAAAATGAAATACCTCAAGTCTTATTCCCAGCTGCTTAGTGCATTAAATTCTTGAGTGCCACGTAACAAGTATTTGACTTTTTAAACTCTGCTTTTATAGAAAACAAAGAGCATGAATATATTAAATGTCTAAACTAGGAACCATGAAATGAGAACAGCCTTTTACATGCTTCAGTATTACTAATTTTTCTCATTTCTATTTCTCAAAGGTTTTCTGGTTATGCTTGTTTATTCGAATTGAAATCACAGGTCCTGTGATACTCTTACATCATTCCTTGGATAGTGAGCAACCACTAAGAGCCTGAAGGCAATTGTAGTTGGAGCCCATTTCTACAGACTATTAAGTTTTGTTTTTGTTTTCTCCTACTTACCTTTATCTTCTATTACATCAACATATGGCTTTCCAAATTCTTTATAACAGCACTGAAAACCTATTTCAAACTAGCAGAAGGATCAACTTGTCTTTTTAAGAACACTAACTATACAATAGTGCAATGGAAACAAGTAGACTGGAGGCAGGGCCATAAGTGTGCCTCCGCATTGTACGCCACACCCAGACGTTTCAGCACGGTGGAAGGGGTCAGATCTGTCTTCAAAGTCAGTTCACCTATGTGTAAGTGGTAGAACTGTGGGTATATCCTGGATTCCATTGTCTTCACAGTAAAGAATAATACCTAGCTCAGAGGATTTTCTAAGGGCTAAATCAGATCCCCGAGTAAATACCAAATGTTAGCTATACTTGAATATTTATAATTATGTGTATGTAGATATTTATGTAAAATTGGGATAAGCTGTTTTCTTCCAAATACTCCTCAGCTCTAGACAAGGATTATCAAATGGACCTTCCGACACGCTTATACAAACTTACATTACAACAAAAAGTGTAAATAAGCCCATTTCCCAACTTCCGTACAAACACTGACTTGACAGGTCCAATAATAGGTCTTAATAGATTCATGACATAATTTCATATTTATCGACTATTTATACGCTATGTTATTTGCCTATTCTGAGATGCATTATATATAAGGAATAGAAGTTCTCATTTGTTAAAATACTTTTTCTAGTTTTTTACTTGTCTCTAATTTTGCTTATGGTGTTTCAGGTATACAGAAGCTTCAAATATCCAAGTCATCAGTGAAATTTCTCTGCCTTTGAAATAAAAGATTTACTGTCTAATGCTAACTGATTTGGGGGTTTTTTCCCCATGTATTTAGTCCGTCTGAAATTAATTTTTGTACAATAAGATGTTCCTTTTTATTTTCAAATTGTTGGCCATTTTCCTCCATCACCACTTACCAATCTCTCTTTTCCCCAATATAAAACTCTACTTTTTTATATATACTCCATTATATATTTTTGTCACTGTAGAATCCCTATGCTACTGACATTTTTGTTTTTGTCACTATAACTGTTTTAATTTTGTCACTTTATTGTGGTAGGCAGAATTCTAAGATAGCCCCAAGGTTCCCAGCCCCTTTTATACATACATCTTCCTCCTTTAACTCAATTAAACACTACTACTCTGCATATTGCTTTAAAAAGATTTTGCAGGTGTGGTTAAGGTCCCAAATCAGTTCACATTAAACTAGGGGATTATTCAGGTGGGCCTGACATAATCACATAGGCTATTTAAAAACTGCATGGTCTTTCAGGCTTGTCTGGCTGGCCACAGAGGAGGAAGCTAGAGAAATGTGTTTAGGTTAGCCTGGAAGAAAGCAATGTTCATCTTATAAACTGCCTGTGGGAGCCAAGGAACAGCAGGCAGCCTCGAGGAGCCAAGAGCAGTGCCAGCTCACAGCTAGATGAACAACAGGGACCTCAATCCTACAACCACAAAAAAATGAATTCTGCTAATAACCTATGAGCTTGGAAGAAGTCCCTGAACCCCAATGACAGCTCAGCCTGGATGGTGTCTCTTTTTTATTATTTAAATATGGTTGGCATACAATATTATATTAGTAATATTTGTTTCAGGTGTACAATAGTGATTCGACATTTTTTATACCCCAATTTAAGCATCAGAATACCTTGTGCAGAAAACACCTTGCCAAACACCGCTTACAGAATTGTGAGCTAATAAATGAGTGTCTTTTAAAACAACTGAGTTTATGGTAATTCGTCACACAGTAATACTTTTTAAACTTACAAATTTTAAGTATATTTTATTGATTATACAATTACAATTGTTTCAATTTTTGCCCCTTTGGCACCCTCTACCCAGTATCCCCCTTCCCTCCAGCAATCCCCCATTTAGTTCATGTCCATGGGTTGTTCATGTAAGTTCTTAGGCTTCACCCTTTCCTATACTATTCTTAACCTCCCCCTGTCTATTTCGTATCTACCAATTATACTTCTTAATCCCTGTTCCTTTTCTTCATTCACCCTCTTCCCCCTCCTTGCTGATAACCCTCTATACGATCTTCATATCTATGATTCTGTTCCAGTTCTAGTTGTTTGCTTAGTTTGTTTTTGTTTTTTAGATTCAGTTGTTGATAGTTGTGAGTTTGTTTTCATTTCACTGTTCATAGTTTTTGATCTTCTTCTTTTTCTTAAATAAGTCCCTTTAACATTTCATATAATAAGGGCTTGGTCATGATGAACTCCTTTAACTTGACCTTATCCCGAAAGTACTTTATCTGCCCTTACATTCTGAATGATAGTTTTGCTGGATAGAATAATTTTTGTTGTAGGTCCTTGCTTTTCATCACTTTGAATACTTTTTGCAAGTCCCTTCTTCTGGCAAAGTTTCTTTTGAGAAGTCAGCTGACAGTCTAATAGGAACTCCTTTGTAGGCAACTCTCTGCTTTTCTCTTGCTGCTTTTAAGATTCTCTCTTTATCTTTATGATGTGGACTCCTGCCAGCGAGGTCCGTGTGTTGTGGCTGCGACGAACAAATTCACACAGACTACAGAGTCCTGTGGGGAGAAAGGGACGGCATGGCCACTCTCTGAGTAAGAGAGGGCCCCGACCCCTGCCTGGACAGGCTTTTATTGCTCTTCTGGGTATATTATATCGAGGATGGTCCTCGTTTACCATGCACAGGTTCACTTGAGGTGGTTACCTTTTACAGGTAACAAAGGAGAGGAAGTTGATAATTACTACGAAGAAAAACGATATTTGCAAATGCAAGGGAAAAAGTGGTTGAACTCATTACACACCAACCTTGGGAGGTTTAGGATAGATTTTAGGAAATTACTTTAAAGATATGCAGTAAAGATTTGTTGCCTCAATTCAGGGTGAGGGAGTTTTCTCAAAAAGCAAGCCTCAAAGCAGCCTAGGTACAATGCAGGCCTGATTCCCCATGGGAAAACCAATCCGTGGTCTTGGGTCCTGTGTGTTGACTCAGTCCCCATTGGTTTTCCGAATCAGGGGCTGAGCTACAGTCACCATACCACGCAGAACAGTTCCTTATATCTTTAACCTTTGGCATTTTAATTATAATGTGTCTTGGTGTGTTCCTCTTTGGGTCCAACTTCTTTGTGCTTCCTGGATTTGTATGTCTATTTCCTTCACCAAATTAGGGAAGTTTTCTTCCTTTATTTTTTCAAATAAGTTTTCAATTTTTTGCTCTTCCTCTTCTCCTTCTGGCACTCTTAGATTCAGATGTTGGTACTTTTAGAGATATCCCAGAATCTTCCTATTCTCTCACTGTTTTTTTTAAATTCTTGTTTCTTTATCCTGTACTGCTTGACTGTTTATTTATTTCTTATGTTCCAAATCATTGATTTGAGCCCTGGCTTCCTGCCCTTCTCTCTTGGTTCCCTGTGAAATTTTCTTTATTTCACTTAGTGTAGCCTTCATTTCTTCCCTATGCATTCACTGTACTCAATGAGATCTCTAAGTATCCTTATCACCAGTGTTTTGAACTCTGCATCTGATAGGTTGCTATCTCCGTTTCGCCAACAGTTCTTTTTCTTAAGTTTTGATCTGTTCTTCCTTCATTTGGGACATATTTCTTTGTCTCCTAAATTTGGCAGCCTCTCTTGTGTTTCTGTGTATCATGAGGAGCTGATTTGACTCCCTGTCTCAGCACACCTGTTATGTTGTAAGGGGCAGGGCCTTAGATATTCACCACAGCAGAGCAATCACCTTCACCACTTTGTGGCTCTGTATGTGGCGGAGGGATCAGAAAGGGAACAATGCTGCTTGCTTGGCCTTCACTCCATTTCCGGGCAATTCACCCACTTCCCACATTCAACTGGCGCTCCCCATCTAGCAGCTGCCCTGATGGTGGTTCCCAGAGTGGGTGGGCTTGCAGACATTCTAGGACCATGCAGGCCCTTTAAATGGACTCTCCTGAGACACCAGCAGTTTCTTCTGCCACCCCAACCCATACTGGCTTTTTACAGCCAGACGTTTGGGGGCTTTATTTTTCTGGGTCTGAAACCCTGGGCTGTACAGTCTGGCCTGGGGCTGGGATTGCTCTCTCCCCAGGTGTCCTCCCAGTTTTTATCTGCCACACATGAATATGGGACAGTCCATTCCACTGGCACCACTGCCACTGCCTCTCTGCCACCACACCACGTCCTCTCCACCCCAGGTCTCCGTCTCTGCCCCTCCTACCCATCTGAATGAGTATTTCTTATTCAAATCCCTAGTTGTTGGATATCCATACAGTTTGATATGCTGGCTGTTCTGGTTGTTCTTTGTTTTGATGTTAGTTGTGATCCTTCTCATGGTTGTGCAAGGAGGCAACCTGTGTCTCCCTAAACCTTCATCTTTGCCGAAGCCCCCTAAAAACTTATAAATTTATAATGCACTTTCATGACAATGCATCAAGACCCCATCGACTTTTTTCAAATATATTACCTATTCTCATTCATCCCACTTTCAGAAACACTCAAATTTCCTCAAAATTCAGAAAAAGAAAATCATATTGATTTTTATAGTATCCTTATTTTATTTTCTTTATTATTATTATTGCCGTTACATTTATTATTTTACCAACCCAGAGGTCATTCTTTTCAATGCAAAGGCAAAATTTTTGGTATCATTTTGTATCACCCTGTAAGCATGGTGACCTCATTGTTTGAAACTAAAAGCGGAACCAATGATCTGGCAATTCACATGCACTTATGTGGCAAAGAAATGGAAGCTTTCACATATAGACAGCACCAGGTGATTCAGGATGGGAAAATCACCACATCCAAAAGTCCTGTGCTTTGCTCTTTTAATAGATTGAGTCCTCAGATAAAAGCATATCAGGTCTATACAAGTGAAATAAAGGACTGATTTTGGGGGGCCGGATTTTGAATTTATGGACAAGCTTTTCCTTCCTGCATTAGATGCATAAATACAGACAACTGCATTAATATAGTGTACTCAGTTATGCTCTTAAAGAACACCTTATTTTCACTTCCCACAACTCATTGTAAGGACAATCTTAGGAAAAATTAACCTTCCTAGTACCTTGTGGGAGGAATCAGCAGGCAGAGGGGAGAGGTGAGGGCCAGGGAATAGACTTGCTATCATACGAAAACCGGAGCCGGAGAATTGCTGTTGATAGAGCTGGAACCTTCGTTGACAAAGAAAATGGATCGAAAGGGGTATGGTGTCTAACATCTTCAGTAATTGTATCTGAGGACAGACTTGACAATTGCTTTCAAGGCTGTTAACTGAATAGTTTTTGGAAAATTCCAGCTTAACTCTTAGAATCTCATCTGCTTATTGTTGCTTTGTCATATTCTAAATGTGTGTTTACAGTATGTAAGGACCAGGACCTTTTGAAACCCTGTCATTAAGGTAACACCAGAGAGAGAGGGAGAAGCAAAGAGAAAGAGACTGGTATGTCACTGAGGTTTGGAAGAACAAGAAAACAGCTCCAACAGGGCCCTGTCGTGACAGAATAGCCTCCTTGTATACTTTAAAGGGAATCACCAGAATAGACACACCCCCAGACAAATGTAGGTATAGCAATACATTCTAAAGCCAAATACAAATGATTTTTTTTAAAAATAGTGTTTATTATATTTTTTCTATTTATTTTATATGTATTTTTCCATTACCATTTATCCCCCCTATACGCTCTTCCTCCTCCAACCACCCCACAATCATGGTCCTTATTTTAAATTTATGGATTACTTTTGAGACAGAACTTAATAGCCTAGGGGCTCATTGTCTCCCCTTTTGGTAGTTTTCAGAGAACAGGCTCAGTGTAATCTGCAGTGACTCAATGGAAAGAGCAGGTAGCAGCCACTGAGCTTCAGTGGACTCCCTTTTCAACCAAGGCCACTTTCTCAGCCCCAGAGCTTATCCTGTTACATAATTGACCTCCCCAGAACACTGTTCATTAAGATAAATAGGCTCTCTTATCTACCAGCCTATATATTTTTTCTCAATAAAACCTATGTCATATCTGACATTGAGGCAGTTGGGTCAATCACCCCTTTGACACAACCTAAGTCCTCCTCACACATTGTTCCTGCAACTCCAAACTCTTCTTCGTTCTTGCATCCACTACTCAACTTCATACATCTGGGGCCCTTTGCCTTAAGCCTTCTAATCAAAGACCATGATTATGTTGCTATGTAGAGTTGTTTATGTTTCTTAGTAATGCTTTATAGTTTATTTTTAAATAGATTATTACTTGCTTTTGGTCTGATAAGAACTATAACTCTCAAAACTATTACGTTAACTTCTGTTTATAACTAATCTATGATGAAATATAGAGAAGCTTTCAGACCTGTATATTTTGCTTTTGATTTTTAACTGGATACGGTTTCAATTTTACTGATAATTAAGGTGTACCTTGATGAAAGAATAAAGTCTTTGTATTCTTAAATGGAACCATTTATCCAGGAAAGTCCTCAGATCCTGGAAGAATGAATTTATAATGCTGTCATTCAAACCATAGGCCTTTAATGTGACCAAGACCTTTAATGCCTCCTTCTAAGACATACATACATGCTGTTGAGGTAGCAGATAGCAAAAAAAAAAAAAAAAGGACCAGTTTTCCTGATCTCTTAACTGCTAAGCATCAGGTCACTTCATTTTGGGGAGTCCGAAGCTCAGGATTATTACCCAAGATATAGTTTCTCCTTTGCAATAAGGTTTGAGGTCTCTTAATACTTTTCCAGCTTCTCACAAGGCATCCTGGAAGTTACTGTTTCTTAGCCATTCAAAATCTTATCTTCCCACTACCAAGACTAAAAAAAATTAAAATTTCATGCTGCTCTCTAGCTCTTTATCTGCCTTAACATCCCAGCACTTATTTCCATTCTGCTCTTACCTTCAAAGTTTCTATTATCTCCATAGTCTTTATGGTGGAATTAAAAATGTGAAGCCCCTGGACCTTGTAGTGCAATAAAGGAGATTGCCCCTGTGTAAGCTCAGCAAGAAGTTCAAGGTCCAGAATCCACTTTAGATGTGGCTCGCTAAGTAGCAACATGATTTCTTAATTTGTAGATAGATTCTTCTGGTGTTCACATCACTGTAGGTATAAAAGGCAGTGACCCACGGTGCTGTGCTCCTCCAACCTGAACCTCAGCTGTGCCTCTCTGAGTTGAAGGGAGGCCATAGGGGAGCATGTTCATGCTCCGGCAACCTTATCTCATGTAAACTCTGCATATGATTTATTCACTTCTTGGAAAGGAGATCGAAGTGAAAGCAATTTTGAATGGTGACCATGTCATTTTGCCCACCCTTAAACTCAGATCAGATTCTGTATCTGATCTAGGTGAGCCCTATGCCTGCTCAGATCTCACTCTGATATCTATATCCTCATGCATATTTTTGATTCAGTCCTCTTCCCACCTCATTTTTCAGCTACTTCAACCCTCCTTGGTACATTGTAGAATCCTAACTCTGGACAAAGTCCTTTTTTGTTCAACACTAATTCTAACCTTTTTCCCTCATTTTTATCAATAACTGACACTTGGCTCAGCATGTGCCCTGGTGTGCTGGTTTCCCATGGATTCCTTACCACTCCAACTCCTTCCAACTTCGTGCAAAAAGTGGAGGAGACCAGCTTCCCAGAACCACCGTTCATCACTCTTTTCCCACTGTCCTTCACTTAAAGTCCATACCATTTCTATTGGCTTAAAAAGAGAAAGACATAAATGTGTTTTAGAATGCAACTGATCAGGATATAACTGAACAGTAAATTCGTTACAAACAAGAATAAAATCATTCATTACAATAAAATGTGAAAATAAGAAGGACTTTATTTTTGCAGCAAAATTTTATTACCTGCAAAATATCATGGAATCACCTGGAAGTAGTAAGGCTTTTAAACCATGTGAAGTTTATATATTAATCAGCACACAGTTATTCCTTATAATTGTCTTCAATCAAAATTATCTAAAGTATATATACCATTTAGAATAAATATACAAATAAGTATAATGTTTTCTTCAATTTTCCTAACAATCTACAATGGTTTAATGCTTTAAAGAAAAGGGGAAAATCTTCTAAAAAACTTTACTCCAGAAGACAAATCACAATTCACTTAAAACAAATTTTAGTACATATTATTGATATTGTTAGTAATAAGAGCATACATTGAGCCATTTTTTAATTAAAACTCTACCAAAATTGAAGGTTTCTAATTATACTCTTAACCCCTAGTTGATCTCTATAGCTGAATTTTAGCTAAAATGTTTGAAAAACTCAGTAACTCAGAGAACTATGTAAAGTCATTTATATATTATCAAAAATAACTATGGAATATGCATTACAATTTAAAATGAAATTACTTAATATATGGATTATAAGTTCTTCTAATTTTCATTGAAACAGATTTAATCTTGACAGGTAAACTGTTTTTGATCCATGTGCCCCACTGAATTCCAGTTGCAAGCAATTTTCCAGGGGAGTGATGAATGCCATTCAGATTTGCTAGACCACATTGGCTGAACCACCAGCCAGTGTTGTTATTGAGTTGACTGCAGCTCTTCACAGCGTGACCATTATCCACACATGAGGGACGACATCCATCATTATCAACATCTGCTGTGCTGAAAGGCATTGCATTTTGATTATCTTCTTTTTTGTAGCCCCGGAATGCATCACCTGGGTAAATCAGATTTGGTAAATGATTAAATTTAAAGGAACATTTTTGTAATTTTACCAGCCTATCATGCAAAAGCATTGCATTTAGAAATAAGAGTTAAATTATTTTCTACAAGTTCTCATACTATAAGCTCTCCTCCAGGTTGTAATATGCCAAAATCTGATGCTCAATTTCTCAACATATTAGGAATCTTTAAGTGGACATTTGATATAAAATCAGTCCAAAATGGAAGTTTGGCTGTGTAGATATAATCAGATAATGTAGGGCAAAGATGATCATGTATAGACCTGCCATTCTTCAGTGAAGAGTAATATGATGATTGTTAATTTAGGAAAAGAAAATAATTTACACAAAATAACTTTTCATATCACTACCATTTACAGCCTTTTAGATAGAGAGGTATGAATGAATGTGAAATATCTGCATTTTAAAATCTTACATTTGTAACTGTAAAAATTGCTTGGTTTTATTTACTGGCTAGCAAGTTTACATGAAATGTTCCATGCCCTCAAGAAAAAAATAGGTACTCTACTGAAATGTGCCTTTTCTTCATGGCTCTCCACATAATATTTGAACTAAGTGGATAATAATTACAAGAATGCATTTTTAAAAATTTAATCTTCATTGAATTTTTTCCCATTACCATATAGTTCCCTTATACCCCACTCTCCCCAGCAATGACCACACTGTTGTCCTTGTCCATAAGTCCTTTATCTTTTTTGCTCAATCCCTCCACCCCTTAACCCCCACCCCACTAGCTGTCAGCCTGCTCTCTATCTATGAGTCTCTCTGTTTTGCTTGTTAGTTCAGTTTGTTCATTAGATTCCACATATGAGTAAAATCATATGGTATTTGTCTTTCTCTGACTGGCCTATTTCACTTAGCATAATGTTCTCCAGGTCCATCCATGTTGTCATAAAATTTTCTTTTTTGTGGCTGAGTAGAATTCCACTGTGTAAATGTCCCATAGTGGTTTTAACCACTCATCTATTGATGGATGGATGCTTAGGCTGCTTCCATATCTTGCTAATTGTAAATAATGCTGCAATGAACATACAGGTGCTTATGTTCTTTCAAATTAGTGTTTTGGATACTTTCAGATATATTCCCAGAAGTGGGATCACTGGGCCAAAAGGCAGATCCATTTTTAATATTTTGAGGTATTATACTGTTTTCCACAGCGGCTGCACCAATCTGCATTCCCACCAACAGTGCAAAAGGGTTTCCCTCTCTCCACATCCTTGCTGTTTGTTGATTTATTTATGATAGCCATTCCGACAGGTATGAGATGGTATCTCACCATGGTTTTAATTTGCATTTCTCTGATGATTAATAACATTTAGCATCTTTTCATATGGCTATTGGCCTTCTTTGTGTCCTCTTTGGAGAAATGTTTATTCAGGTCCTTTGCCCATTTTTTAGTTGGGTTGTTTGGTTTTTTGGTGCAGAGTTTTGTAAGTACTTTAAATTTTGGATATTAACCCCTTATCAGATGGATCAGTGAGTATGTTCTCTCATTCTGTGGGTCATCTATTAATTTTGTTGACCACTTCCTTTGCTGTGCAAAACCTTTTGTTTTCTTATCCATTCCACCACCCTAAGTCTTTTGGTCAGAGCATTTAAGCCATTTAGGTTTAAAGTGATTATCAATAGATACATATGTAGTGCCATTTTATTGTTAGACTGTTTTTCTCTGCATTTTTTCCTTTATCTTTTTCTTTTCTTCCTCTTCTTCTCCTCATCCTCTTCCTCTTCCTCCTCCTCCTCTTCCTTCTTCTTCTTAAAGCAAGCCCTTTAACATTTGTTGCAGTACTGGTTTGTTTGTTTTTTTTTTTTAACTATATTTTATTGATTATGCTGTTACAGTTGCCCCATTTCCCCCCTTC
>PVJI01015787.1:0-40139 GCA_004026765.1 Micronycteris hirsuta
GGGAACTAAGGGGGAGGAGGGAGGCTGGGGGGGAGGTGGGGGCTGGGGGGAGGGGAGGGGAGAGGATGCAAATAACTGTAATTGAACAATAAAGTAATTAAAAAAAAGAGTTAATATCCAAAATTTATAAAGAGCTTACAAAACTCATCATCAAAAAAATAAGCAACCCAATTAAAAAATGGGCAAAGGATCTCAATAGACTCTTCTCCAAAGAGGATATACAGATGGCCAATAGACATATGAAAAGATGCTCAATGTCACTAATCATTAGAGAAATGCAAACTAAAACAACAATGAGATGCCATCTCACACCTGTCAGAACGGCTGTCATCAGTAAATCAGCAAACAACAAGTTCTGGCGAGGATGTGGAGAAAGGGGGACCCTTTTGCAATGTTGGTGGGAACGCAGGCTGGTGTAGACACTGTGGAAAGCAGTATGGAGATACCTCAAAAAATAAAAAATGGATCTGCCTTTTGACCTAGCAATTCCACTTCTAGGAATATATCCGAAGGAACCCAAAACACTAATTTGAAAGAATATAAGCACCCCTGTGTTCATTGCAGCATTATTTACAATCACCAAGGTATGGAAGCAGCCCAAGTGTCCATCAGTAGATGAGTGGATAAAACAACTATGGGACATTTACACAATGGAATTCTACTTGGCTGTAAAAAACAAGATTTTATCCTTCGTGACAGTATTGATGGAACTGGAGAACATTATGCTAAATGAAATAAACCAGTCAGAGAAAGACGAATGCCGTGTAATTTCACTCATATGTGGAATCTAATGAACAAGCTGAACTAAGAAGCAAAATAGAGACTCATAGGTTGAAAGCAGGTTGACAGCTGGGGGAGGAGAGGTTGGGGTGCAGGGATTAAGCAAAAAGGAAAAAGGACTCATGGACACGGACAACAGTGTGGTGATTGCTGGGGGTGTAGGGAGTATAAGAGGTAAATGATAATGGAAACAAAATACAATTAAAAATTTTTTTAAAAAAAGAAAGATTATTATAAAACTATAATATTTACATCAGTACAAATAAAGACAAATTAAAAGAGGTCCAAACAGATCCCATATATAAATGAACTTGGTACAAGTCCAGTGACGCCACACGTCAATGGGAACAGGGTGGATTACTCAATAAATGGGCCTAGAAAATTAGAATTCACAGACCACAGACTATGAAATTAGACCCCTGCCTTATCCCGTAGATGGGCTAAGAACTCTCAGGTGAAGAACGAAGCTGGAACTTTTAGATGTAAACAGAGGATATGTTTAAAACATTAGAATAGAGGAAGATTTCTTAAATGTAAAGCCAAAGCAGAATCCATAAAGGAAGATACTGTCAGATTTCACTACATTAGAGTTAAAAATTTTATGACAAAAAATGACCATAAACAATGTGAAAAGATAAGCCACAGAATAGAAAAATATGTTTGTTTACCATGTGTAACTGACCAAGTATTAATGTCAAGAATGTGTACAGAACTCGTACACATTGCTAAGATAAATATATACGGTCCAATAAAAAACAAGCAGGACATGAACAAGAAATGCACGAAAGAGAATGTCCACACGCCCAGTAAACACAAAAGAAAATATGCCCAACCTCACCTGAAATAAGGGACATGAAAAATTTTTTAAAGATTTTATTTATTTATTTTCAGAGATAGGGGAAGATAAGGAGAGAGGGAGAGAAATATCAATGCGTGGTTGCCTCTCTCACCCACCCCCCACCCCCACCCCCACTACAACTGGGGACCTGTCCCGAAGCCCAGGCATGTGCCCTGACTGGGAATTGATCCAACGACCCTTTGGTTTGCAGGCTGGCACTCAATCCACTGAGCTACACCAGCCATGGCGGGACATGAAAATTTTAAACACAATGATAAAATATCATTTCAACTCATTGGATTGGTAAAAATTCATTAATCTTACATCAGGTGTGTTGGTGTGTTACTGTAGATGTGGAGACAATGAAATTCTTCTATGTTGTTTTTGGAAGTATAAATTGACATAAAATGTTTTGAAAAACAACTTGTCAATGCCCAGGAAAATGAAGCTGTGATGACCCTATAACCAGCAATCTGCTTTATAGGCATCTCAGAGAAAGCAGGCATTCACATGGATATAAAGGGCCTATTATTTAGCATTGCCATAACAATGAGGGGAGATGAAAACAATCTATCGATGAGGATATGGATGAATAAACTGATTTATTCAAAATACTTGAACATGACAGAGCTGTTAAATAAATTATTTACATCTACATATTTCAATATGTATAAATCTCAAGTATACAATTTTGAGTTTAAAAATTAAAAGCAAGTTGCAGGAGACTGTCCAATATTATGTCACTTTAAAACTTAAAATCCCACAGGACAATGTACCACATAGGGAGCAACGCTGGCTGCTGCAGATGCTGCGGGGGCCCCACCCATCCTCCCCTGGTACTCACCGTTCCTGAACCCTCTGGCTTCTTGAGCAAATACCTTCCACTCTGCCCAAAGCCTTCAGAAGACCTCTTAGCCCCCCGACCGGGTAGGCCTTAATGCCACTCAATGACAGAAGGGAGTCAGCAGGCAAGCACTCCAACCTCCTCAACCCTCAGGTGGAATAACTCTGAGGTTCCTCTCACACAGGCCCCCAAAGTCTCCCGGGCACCGAGCCCCACTTGTCCGCTAGGATAACCTACCTGCTCATCACGAAACTGTGTTGGCTCCCTTCCTTCCCAGTTATCACTCCCCCACTTGACTACAGGTGCTCCCTGGGATCAGTTCTCAAATAAACTACGTGCACTCAAATCCTTGCCTCAGGATGTACCTCTAGAGGATCTCACACTTGAATATTTACCGACATCAGGAGAGGGAAAGGAGGGGGTCTCTACCTCTGGGAAAGGAGCAAAAGGGAAGAAATCGGGGTTATATTTGCATTATGTCCATCATGTTTTATCTATTTAAAAAAAGGAATCTGAAGCAAATAATCGCAAAATGTTAGAGTGGTGGGTGCATATATGCTATTTTATTTTGCATACTTTGCGGATGTTAAATAATTTGTATTTAAGAATACAAAATTTAAGTAAATTCTTGATAAATGCATGATAAATAGTTAAGACATAGTTCCACATTAATTAGACCCTGCCAGAGCCACCTCAACAGTGTTTGAGGCTCCAGGCAACTAATTTTTTTTTTTTTGCATTTTGATTTTTTTAATGTTCTATAAAAAGTATCAAAGCGATTTATCGCTGAAGATTTAGAATAATAGGTAGAGAAGAGCTATTTGTGTTTGTTATTGTCCAGTCAATAACACAGGAAGACTCGTCATCACATGCTCTTCAGTGCCAGCTGCACGGTTCCTAGATAATTCCACGTGTCCCGTGCAGGAAGCAGGATGGCAACGGTGTTCTTACCCACAATGCATGACTCTTCAGAACCTGCTTGTGGTTTGCGGTTGCCGAACACCATTTATTTAATTCAGGTTACAGCATTATTCAGAATGCCACATCACTCACCATGGAGCCCATAGATGTGAAATATAGATTTCTACAACCTGATATTGTTCCTCTACTGCACTGATGATGACCAAAAATGTAAGTCTTACCCAGGAAAAGGCAAACAATTTTTCATTTTCTGGTTGCATTATATTTACCACTTAGAATTTTATAACATAAAGTAGAACATAACATCTTCCAGCCTCATCTCTTCTTGAACTCTTTAGGCCAAATCACTGCATTTCTAGAACCTGTTCTCTTTCGGAGTTAACAGAATCTCTACTTTCCACACAGGGCTACCAGCAGGAAGGAGAAGTGAGAGGTGGGTGCATGGGGAAAGAAGAGGTGCCCCGTTAGTTCAAGGACTATTTGTCCACCAGCCAGCATGGCCGAAGATAGGCCAGGGAGGGCGTGGCATCACCACAACCATCCAAGGTAAGAAACAACTTCATTTGGAAGGACTCACCCATATTAGGGAAAAAGACCCTGTACGTAAACACGGCCACCCAAGGACTACCTGACACGTGGCACAGAGCCTTTGGAGGATGTGGGCTGACCACCCTGGGAGTCAGCAGAGGGGGTCACGCAGGGTAAAGGATGCCCACCATTCTTCAGGTACCACAAGCCACTGCTACCCCGCCTTCAGGTGCCATAGGTCAGAAGTTGCACCACTGTTGGAGCCAACACATTCAGCCAAGTCTGGAGGAATCAACAGTGAACCACAAGTAATCCAGAGCACAAAACTTATTCTCATCAATGCAAGTTCGTCACCCCAGATTAGCAGGTCAGCACCACTCTCGCCGCCAAATCTCACACGATCCAATGAAAGAAAAGCTGCACTAACCAGCAGGAGCAACCTGCTTGCCAGGACACCCTCCTGAAGCCAAAGCCCAGCACGGAACCCCTAGGCGCAGGGCCTGGCGCTCCATGGCCCAGCCCCACAGGAGGAGAGGCGTCAGAGAGAGACAGGGCCATCCAAGTCCTGGTCTTGGCTCATGGCAGCCCTGCCCAGACAGACTGACCCCCGTGGGGGGGATTTGAAATTTGGGGGAAAGGCACCCCAAACACAAGGCCCCCTAAGTCTGAGGCACAGGGCTGGGGGCCACTTGTCCCTGTCTAAGAATAGAACCGCGCCTCACAGATCTATACTTGCGTTGTGTGTATCCATTTGGTACTCAACCTTGGTTGAGAATTCTTTAAAGAGAAGGATTACATCACAAACTTGTCCTGTGTCAGTCACAGATGCCAACACCACGCTAGATTCATACCTGATGCCTGGCGAGTAACTGCAGACCCAAGGACTGGCTGAATTCTTTCCGTGCACACAGAGTCGGAGAAATGCTGGCCTAGAGAGACACTGTGGAAACACCACACAAGAAGCTGAGGTTGAATCATTAAAATGTCCCCTTTGCATGAGCCCTCTAGTCCGGCGTGCAGTCATCAAAGCCTCTTCCATGCCAGCGAGGACTCCTGCTGTTCCGTCCATATGTTTCTGCACTGACATTCTGCAATATCTTTTTAGCAACACCAAAGAATATAGATCTTATCTTGTAGTCTGGAATCTTTATAATATTCTGAAAAATCCTTTTCTGTATCTCTGTACAAATAATATATCTCATCGTCCTTTTGCAATGCATGTGTTTGTGTGTGTGCACGTATGTTTTGTGTTTATGTGTGTATGTGCTGTAGGTTTGTGTGTATCTGTGTGTGTTCTGTTTGTGTGTATGCATTCTGTGTTTGTGTGTGCTCATGTGTATGCATGTATTTCTTCCACTTGCCTTAGTGGGAAAACGTTGAAATGATTCATTCTTCTCCCAGGATTCCAATTCCCTCTCTCTCTCCTGCTCTCAGTCTTCTGGCCAATTTAGACTTCGCTCCTGTTTTGCCTTCTCTCTGTAGAATGGCAATGCTTCCACTTTTGAGTGTCATTCCATTACATTTCTAAAGCAGCCATCCTGCATCCCCAAATTAACTCTTGTCCGGCTGCGAGTGTAAATGGCTTATCAGGGCGTAATGCAGTTGTCAGAAAAAAGTCCTCACTGTAATGTATATTTCCTCCTCGGTGTGCTTGGGGGCATCCATTAACGTCAGGAGCCTGACAATTCCCTGGACACATCCCTTTGACGACGTCCCTTTGACGACGGGCGCTGGTGTGATGTTTCCTGACTTGTGGGCACTGTTTCCCATGTGAGGCTCACTCCTCTTGCCCTTGATTTCACGACATTCTTACAACAGTTTCCTCCTTCCCATCTCCTCCGTCTGGGGACAGAGTGAAACAGGAGTGGGTTCTTAGCGAGCTATAAACCCCTTGGCACATCTTTCTCCTCTTCTTGTTTCTTTCTCTCACCCTTTCTTAAAAGAAACTTACTCAAACCTGAAAAGCAGTAAAATGATGCTATTTTAACCCTTTCTCCTATATTTTTATTTATACAATGGTTAGGTTTTAAAGAAAGCCTTCAACCACTAAGCTTCCAATAATGACACCTCCAGAATTAGAGGCTAAGATTTTCATCAATGCTTTTTAATAAATAAATAAATACTTTGGAAAAGTACTTCCATTTTAAAGGAAATGCATGGGATACCCTCCAAGACTGGACACTGACCTGCTCTGAGTCAGTTAGATAGGGTAGAGTTGGCACATAGGGAGCAAAATTTACTTTCCTGTGTTGCACAGGCAGGAACTGCACTGGGGACGAAGCTGCGAAAGGAGTTCAGAGATGTGTTACAGAGAAACCGTGCAAGCGAGGCTCATACAGGGCCGCAGGCAGCGTTTCCTGTTCTAAGGCCTCCAGCGAACCCAGGTATTCTGAAGCCCCTTAGAGACAGCCTCCTGCAGGCGTGTATGGTGTACTCCGCCCTCATTCAGAACCCTGTCTTTTTCTTTCTATTTGGGGTGTCAGCGGCAGCTTTAGTTACGAAGGCATAACAGATGCCCAGTGAGAAAACCTAATGCACCCTTTGGAAGGAAGAATTGTTTCCTCCTAGTGCCGTGCTACACATCTTGAGATGGACAGAAAACACAAACCAGTCAGAAAGAAATCAAAAGAAAATGCCACTGCAAATACATGGAGAGATTTTCCTTGCATCCTTACAGAGTGTGTGTGAGTAAAAAATATTGCTTGTTTATGGGAATTTGACCTTAAGACTTCAAAGAAAAGGAAGATGCAATAGGGGTCTTGGTAAAGGAAATGCCTTTTTCCTAGATTTTTAATATCAGTTTCGTAAATGGGTCAAGCCAAAGTGAGCTAAGAGATCAGTAAATTGATTTTTTTCCTCCTAGGAATCGGCTTAGTCCCACTATTCTTTACTGTGCTAGGGTCTTATTCTAGATAAAAATATTTCTATTGCTTTTAAGATAAACTTGGGGGAGATGGAGGATGGGGACCTAAAAGGATTATGGTGTTAAAATTCCAAACCCTTTTGCTTTTAAGCACAAATTCTAATTAACATTTAAAGGATACTCAGAAGAGCCCTTCCAAAACCAAACCGGGGGAGCTATCCAAGGCAGCAAAAGACATACCCTTTGGCAATCCCACAGGGATCAGACGCCAACTCAAGAAAATTCATGTGGTGACAAATTACTCCAATGCCTCCACCTTTAACATAAGGTTAAACACTCCAGACTACCAAATAGCAGTTTCGTAAGATAGAAACGTGGTCTGAGCTCTAACAAAACCTGTCTTCCCCGCTTTCCCTAAATTAAGAAGAGATCTTGGAAGTTTTATCAAGGTAGCATTTCTACAAGCATAACCCTGGCACTGGCCCCTCAGGTCTCAGGTCTGACAATGTCCAATATTATATTCATGTTTCCACTTTGATATTCCACAGCACTCCGGTACCTGGAGCACATCTACATAAATCAGTGAGAAAAAAACTATAATAACAGTAACAACTGCATCCTACTCAGTGATTGAAAACTGCAACTATGTGTTCCAATCTGCATGCAATGATGGAGTGTCATCATGTGGAATGAAAAACCGTGGATTATAGTCCCTGTGCCCACATGCTTATGGGGCCCTGTTTGCATCAAGCTCAAAGATGACTTGATTTTTAAATTGGTTTCTGAACTTCTGCCTTACTGTAAGCTGAAAGACACAGTGTATTTACTCAAGGAGAGCTCTGTAGAGGTGAAGCAGGTGATCCACGGAGATTCTACCATAACTTTTCCTCAACTGCCATTCATTAAACAGGTTCCATCTCATGAACCATGAATCATTTCATTTTTAAGTACTCTTTTATTTCCTTTAAATTTATCTAAAACTTTATTAGATTCAACTGGCACAGGCCTGACAGACAGCTCACATACATTTTAAACC
Organism: Micronycteris hirsuta; assembly: GCA_004026765.1. NCBI lineage: Eukaryota > Metazoa > Chordata > Mammalia > Chiroptera > Phyllostomidae > Micronycteris > Micronycteris hirsuta. The sequence goes on from PVJI01015787.1 coordinate 7,811, forward strand.
TTCCCAGCGGAGAAGCATAAAACATTTAAAATCTATATTTGATCTGACAACATCAGCACAGTGTTTGAATTAGGAACAGATTAGACATAATTGAAGATAAAGAGGACGCAAGCACCACTCCCATTTTGGTGAAGTGGGCTTTAAATTATCAGATTCATCCAGAATACATTACTGAGAAACATTGAATTGTTATCTTTAGACAGCCTTTTCTAAGAGTTTACAATTTCTCAGTTCAGTGAAGCTTACCACAAGCTTGTTATCAGAACAAAAAACGAAAAATCACTCGGTTCAGAGCACAGAACTGATCTCAAAAAGTACACATTTCCCTCTGATAACAGACACTTTATTGGACAGCCAAGGGGCTACTTCACGCACAACCTTTTCAGGTCTTTCTACTGCCCAGGTAATTCCTAAGCAGGCTACAAACTGGCATTGTTTACCAGTAAGGCTCCTACAAGCCCCGCCTCCATCTTTAATTAAACTTCCCACAGCCACCTGCACATTCTCATGCCCACCAAGTCACACCCACATGTGTGCACACACAGACACACACACACACACATCTAGGTTTGGCCACGGTCCTTCCACCATTTTCCTTAGTAATGGAGCTGAACTCATTATGCAAAGCAAATTTACTAAATTTAATTAATGAAAGTTAAATAAATTAAGTGTGGGCATAATAATAGCATGTTATGTTTGGGGGGTGTTTTTTTTTTACAAACACAATCAGAATTTTCAATAAAAATTAGACTTTAACAAAACCAGAAAAATAATTCCACCAGGAAGTGAATAACAGAGCATGAACTTACCTAGGTTCTATTATCCTAATTAAATATTTTTTATTCCTTTTCTTTTTTAATTATATTTTATTGATTATGCTATTATGTTGACCACATTTTCCCCCCTTTGCTCCCCTCAACCCAGTGCCCCCCACTCCCTCAGGCAATCCCCCGCCATTGTTCATATCCATGGGTCGTGTGTATAGGTTCTTTGGCTACTCCATTTCCTGTACTGTACTTTACAGCCCCATGGCTATTCTGCAGTTATCTATTTGTTTAAGGGGTTACCTATTTGTACTTCTTAAACCCCTCACATCTTCACCCATTCCCCCATCTGACAACCATCAACACACTCTCCATATCCATGATTCTGTCTCTGTTCTTCTTGTTTGCTTAGTTTGATTTTTAGATTCAAATGTTGATAGATATGTATTTATTGCCATTTTATTGTTCATAGTTTTGATCTTCTTTTTCTCAAATAAGTCCCTTTAACATTTCACATAATAATGGCTTGGTGATGATGAACTCCTTTAGTATTTTCTTGTCTGGGGAGCTCTTTATCTGCCCTTTGATTGTGATAGGCTTGCTGGGTAGAGCCATCTTGGCTGTAGGTCCCTGTTTTTCATAACTTTGAATATTTCTTGCCAATCTCTTCTAGCCTGCAGTTTCTTTTGAGAAATCAGCTCACAGCCTTATGGGAATTCCCTGGTAGGTAACTAACTGCTTTTTCTTGTTGCTTTTAGGGTTCTCTCTTTATCTTTAACCTTCGGCATTTTAATTGTAATGCATGTTAGAGTGGCCTCCTTGTATCCATCTTGTTTAGGACTCTCTGTGCTTCCTAGACTTGCATGTCTATTTCCTTCACCAAATTAGGGAAGTTTTCTTTCATTATTTTTTCAAATAGATTTCCAATTTCTTGCTCTTTCTTTTCTCCTCCTGGCACCCCTATGATGCAAATATTGGAATGCTTGAAGTTGTCCCTGAGGTTGCTGACACTATCTTTGTTTTTTCTGGATTCTTTTTTCTGATTGGTTGTTTTTTGCTTCCTTATGTTCCAAATCATTGATTTGATTCTTGGCTTCATCCACTCTACTGTTGTTTCCCTGTTAATTGTTCTTTATCTCAATTAGTGAATACTTTGTTTCCTACTGGATCTCTTTTTATGCTGTTGAGGTCCTAAGTTCCTTGAGCATCCTTATAACCAATGTTTTGAACTCTGCACCTGATAGATTGCTTACATGCATTTTGTTTAATTATTTTTCTGGAGTTTTGATTTGTTCTTTCATTTGGGCCATGTTTCTTTTTCTCCTCATGTTCACAGCCTCCCTGTGTTTGTTTCTATGTATTAGGTAGAGCTGTTATGACTCTTTGTCTTGGTAACATGGCCTAATGTAGTAGGAGTCCTATTGGGTCCTGTGTCACATCCTCCCCTATCACCCAAGCTGAGTACTCAAAGTGTGTCCTTTGAGTATCCTCCTCTTGTAGTTGAGCCTTGATTGCTGTTGGCAGGTCAATTGGGTGAGATTTACCTGGGCTGTGACCACTGGCCACCAACCTCCACCCTCCATGGAGGATCAGGGGTGTAGGGGCAGAATGCAGGTGCTCTGACATAGTCTGTAGCTTGCTACTGGGTATTCAGGCTCTGGGGTTTCTTGGGTGGTGCAGACCAAGGTCAACCCCCACCTGTGTTTTGCCCTGGGGCTACCCTCCCTGAGCTATAAAGCAATCTGAGATGGCTGCTACTTGTGCTGGGTTTGGAGATTCCCAAGCAAAGCTAAACTGTGAATCCAGGCTGGCTGCTACTAGTGCTGGGCCTGGGGCCACTTAGCAAGAGGTGTAGGGGCTGGGGGCATACTGAGGCTGGCTGTTGTTTGTTTGAGAGGATTCAGGAAGCTGTGAAGCATGAGCCAGACCAGCCATTCATTTGTAAAAGCAACTTAAATGGCCCTGTCATTGGGTGGGACAGAGCCTCTGGGGATCTCCAGGGTGGGGCAAGCAGTGTTAGCCAGGTTGATGGAGTCTCAGATATGGCACCAGCCTGCCAGCTCTGTGGCTCCATGAGGCAAGGGTTCAGAAAAGAAAAAATGGCCTCTGCCCACCTCTGTCTGGGAGAAAGCTGTCCCCCAACTCTCACCTTGATGCCAGACACTTCAGTTCCTTCCTGTATGCCACATGTCCCTTTCAAACTGCTACCCTGGTGCTGGAGCTCAGAAGAAGTGAGTCTGAGTAAGTCCATGTGGGTTCTTTAAGAGGAACTGTTTGGGACTCTAGAAGTTTCTTCCACTGACTTAATCCCTGCTGGTTTTTGCAGCCAGAAGTTATGGGGACTTACTTTCATGACACTGGAACCCTGAGCTGGGGGGTGGGCCTGTTTTGGGGATTGGACTCCTTGCTCCCGAGGTATCCCTTTCAAATTTTTATCCACTCCACTTGGATATGGGACCAGTCCCATACACATTTCCACCCCTCCAACCAGTCTGGATGGTTGTGGTTTCTTTAATTCCATCATTGTTGGACTTCCATTCAACTCAATTTCTGACAGCTCAGAGTAATGGTTGTTCTAAATTTTAGTTGTAGTTTTGATGTGGTTGTGCAAGGAGGCAAGCCATGTTTACCTATGCTAACATCTTGACTGGAAGTCATTCTTATTTGTTTTATATATAAGACATATAAAAACTCTTATAAAGCATTAAACCTTAAGTTGTTCAAAAGACAAAAATAAAGAATAGGGAAAGGAGAGGAAACACTACATTATTTGGGGAAATGTTCAAGTCCAACTAGATCAGGAAAAGCTCAGAACCCTTTTGTTTAAGCCAAAATTTGAACTTTAGTTTTTAATGCAAAAGTTTTCAGTGTAGGAAAGCAGTAATTTTTACAAACAACTGAAAATATTCTCTCTGTCTCCTTATTTGTTTTCATTCTGCCAAGTTTTAAAAAGGAGCTGAGGATTTTTGGAAATCTGATTCGAGACAAGCATTAGACCTGGCACACAGTAGGTATTTAACAAGTATTGGTGGAATTAAAGACTAATTTAATGATTATCTGTCTTCGATTTTGCCACCTCCTAGCCGTACTTAAATGTGCCTCAGCTCTTTCTCCAAAGAACATTTCTTTTGTTTTGCTTGTTATTTTGAATCTTGGGAGCATTTTTCCATTAGAATAACCTTGAAGTGCTTTGTGATTTCCAAATAATTTAAATTAGATAATTGAGGTTTAAATCAGGGAGAGTCCCCAAGACATAAGAATTAGAATGTGTGTGTGCAGAAGCTTGGTGTGTGTTCATATGGGCATGCATGTGTTATTAGGAATGTCAGTCAGGCTGAAAGTCATAAAGTATATTTTAACCACATAATTCCTAGAAGGCAGCCTTCTAATTTAGGAAAGAACACAGGTTTGGGAGTCAGACAGACCTGCATTAAATACTAAAGCTGAGTGATCAACCAAATAACCTGGCCTGGTTTCCTCCAGGGCTGCCCTGAGAGTTACGTGAGGTCCCATCTGTTTAGAAGCTTTGTGCTAAGCAAACTCTTTTAGAACCTAAAACCTCATCTCCTGCACACACCATGTTAAAAACAAGTTGTGTTCCATAAATGCACATTGAATAATAAAAATATCAAAGCTATAAAGAAACAAAGATAAAATGCAAACATTTTACAATACATGTTTGTGTAACAAATAATTTTTACAAACATGTTTTAAATATAAAAACAAACTCTGATGTAAAATGTCTGTCATGGCTCCTTCTTTTCAGAGAGTTTTCCAGGTGAGCTGAGCCAAGGGGGACTTTCTACAATACAATGAATTTTCAGCCACCTTCCTCCATTCCTAGTAAATCTTCTGGCCATTGGAGGGTTCTTGATGGCTCCGATGACTTGGGATCACTTTTAAATTACAGTAATTTGTCTGAAAGTTTTTTTTAACCTACCATATATGCATGACTGATTATAAAAGTCTTTGGCAAATGGTGGTAAATGTTGGGAGATCAGTGTCCTTGGCAAATTTATATTCTTCAAGGATCTCTTCACGCTTCTGTTTCAGTAGGTTCTCATTGCTACACCACTTGTCTTCTGCAGAATGCTGAAGTTATGCAAAGTTCTTTTCCAGGAGGAACCCAAATATCCTTTGTTCTCCCTGACAACACATCCCATTGATATCCCTGGGAGTCTGTTCTTCAGCATAGGAAAAATAATAATGCTTTTGCCAAATTTGGTACTTAGTTCTTTAGACATACACATGTGTTGTACCCAGTCATGTTGTTACAGAGCAGGGACTGGAACACCCAACAATATCCCAACCCTGCACCAGGTTCATTATGCTCGCCGCCAATGGAAAGGCGTCTCTCAATGCCAGAGACTGGTGAAAAGGAAAGGAATTATTTATTTACAAGTTATACAGGCTTGGAGTAATGACTTAATGTCTCCTCAAAATACTAAAGTTCTTTGGAATACCCACAAACACGCACAGTCCTTCCTTCCCCCCTTCCCAGTCCAGGGTACCGTATCTCAGGGAAAGAAGTAGAAGTCCATGGTTCAGGCAGCCCCTCAGTTCCAACACCATCCGCTGTGTCGCCACCGTGATCTCCAGTTAGTCCAAAACCATGTGGCACCTTCTCGTGGCCCACCAGCAAGAGTCCTTTCCCCCTTTTCTTCCAGACAAAGCCTCTCCTGCTTCTTAGGCCTCATGGCAAAGGGAGCCACCCAAAGCCACATGGTCCTGAGTCTGTCTCTTAGGCTGAGGGTCCCCGCTTGTCCAAGGCCTCGTGGTCCAGACCCCTTCCTGCAGGGTCTCTCCTGCATTCTTCCGAACTGCTGAGAGAGAGCTCAGCATGGCTGCTACATCTTCCTTCCCAGCTTCCTAAACTGAGTGGCAAAGGGAGACACAAAGATGCGGGGTTCTCCGCTCTTGCCAAAAAGCAGTGTGTTCCTCCTTTCCCAGTTACATCTTGAGACCCCAAGTCCCTTCCATGCCCCTGGCTCAAAGCAAGGCCAGCGCTATTTAACATATCTATACAACCAGTTAATGGTTATAGATATGTTAAATGACCATGCCAGAGGTTAGCAGCAGAGCTGCTGCTATACAGGACAGCTCTGAATGGCCCTGCTCCATGTCCCATCACCCTCAGTCCAGACTTGTGGGGGTGAGAACATTCTATATATATTTTCTAATATTTGCTGGATACCTTGAGTTCTGGACCCCATTACAAATCCCTATTTGGGCCCTTTTCTTGGCTGCACCCTGTTATAATGTTTCCTGAAAGCAAAACCTTTTCCACCTTGCAAGCCATCCCATCAAGTTTTCCTTATTGTTGCTGATCACATCGACCTAAGCACTCTTCACTGCCTTCAATATATTTCCTGCCTTTCAAAATTGGACTCCCAGGCAAATGCAACAATTCAAAATAGCAGGCTAGCCCACATGCTTTCACAGCCAACTTGCATTGACTAAAATATCACTGTATTTTATTTATTTATTTACTTATCTATTCTTTATTGTATTTTTTCATTACACTTTAGTCCTCTTATACCCCCCACTCTCCAGCAATCACCAGTGGTCTATGTCCATGAGTCCTTTTTTCTTTTTGCTCAATCCCTCCTCCTCCTCCCCTCCCCACCTTAGCTGTCATCCTGCTCTCTATCTATAATTCTGCCCCCGTTTTTCTTGTTAGTTCAGTTTGTTCATTAGATTCCACATATCAGTGAAATCATATGGTATTTGTCTTTCTCTGACTGGCTTATTTCACTTAGCATAACATTCTCCAGTTTCATCAATACTGTCACAAAGGATAAAATCTTTTTTACAGCCAAGTAGTATTCCATTGTGTAAATGTTCCATAGTTGTTTTATCCACTCATCTATTGATGGATGCTTGGGCTGCTTCCATATCTTGGAGATTGTAAACAATGCTGCAATGAACATAGAGGTGCTTATGTTCTTTCAAATTAGTGTTTTGGGTTCCTTTGGATATATTCCCCAAAGTGGGGTCACTGGGTCAAATAGGAGATCTATTTTTAATTTTTTAAAAGATTTTATTTATTTAATTTTAGAGAGAGAGGAAGGGAGAGAGAAAGAAAGGGAGAGAAACATCAGTATGTGATTGTCTCTCATGTGCCCCCACTGGAGACCTGGCCTGCAACTCAGGCATGTGCCCTGACTGGGAATCAAACCAGCTACCTTACGATGCACAGGCCAGCACTCAATCCACTGAGCCATACCAGCCAGGGCTATTTTTAATTTTTTGAGGTAACTCCATACCTTTCCACAGTGGCTGCACCAATCTGCATTCTCACCAACAGTGCAAAACAAGGTTCCCCTTTGTCCACATCCTTGCTAGCACTTGTTTGTTGAGTTTTTGATGATACTCATTCTGACAGGTGTGAGATGGTATCTCATTGTGGTTTTAATTTGCATTTCTCTGGTGATCAGTGATGTTGAGCGTCTTTTCATATGTCTATTGGCCATCTGTATGTTCTCTTTGGAGAACTCTTTATTCAGGCCCTTTGCCCATTTTTTAATTGGATTGTTTGTCTTTTTGATGTTGAGTTTTGTAAGCACTTTATAATTTTGGGTATTAACCCCTTATAAGATGTATTGGTGAATATGTTCTCCCATTCTGTGCATTCTCTTTTTATTTTGTTGATGATTTCCTTTACTGTGCAAAAACTTTTTAGTTTGATATAGTCTCATCTGTTTATTTTTTCTTTTGTTTCCCTTGCCTGGGGAAATAGATCCAATAAAAAATTGTTACAAGTGATGTCTGAGATTTTGCTGCTTATGTCTTCTTCTAGGATTTTTATGGTTTCGGGTCTAACATTTAAGTCTTTGATACATTTTGAATTTATTCTTGTGTGTGGTATAACAAGGTAGTCTAATTTCATTTTTCTGCATGTATCTATCCAATTTTCCCAACACCATTTATTGAATAGACTATCTTTAGTCCATTCCATGTGCTTGCTTCCTCTGCCAAATATTAATCAACTATAAAGGTGTGGATTTATTTCTGGGCTCTCTATTCTATTCCATTGATTTGTGTGTCTGTTTTTATGCCAGTACCGTGCTGTTTTGATTACTATGGCCTTATATTATAGTTTGATTTTAGGGAGCATGACTCCTCCAACTTCATTTTTCTTCCTCAGAGTCACTTCCTGTTGCTATACAGAGCCTTTGTGACTCCATATAAATTTTTGAAATATTTGTTATAGCTCTGTGAAATATGTCATTTGAATCTTGATAAGAACGGCATTGAATCTATAGATTGTCTTGGGTAGTATGGACATTTTAATGATGCTAATTCTTCCTATCCATGAACATAGCATGTGCTTCCATTTATCTGTATCTTCTTCAATTTCTTTCTTCAGTGTCTTATAATTTTCTGAGTATAAGTCTTTCACATCCTTGGTTAGTTATTCCTAGGGTTTGTTGTTTTTTTTTTTTGTTTGTTTGTTTGTTTTACGCAATTGTGAATGGGATTGTTTTCTGAATTTCCCTTTCTGTTAGTTATTGGCATATAAAAATGCAACAGATTTCTGGGTATTAATTTTGTATCCTGCTATTATGTTGAATTCATTTATCAGTTCTAGCAGTTTCTTGGTGGAATCTTTGGGGTTCTCTATATACTGTATCATGTCATCTTCAAATGAAGACAGTTTTACGTCTTCCTTTCCAATTTGGACGCTTTTATTTCTTCTTCTTCTTGCCTGATTGCTGTGGCTAGGACTTCTAGCACTATGTTGAATAAGAGAGGTGAAAGCAGACGTTTCTGTCTTGTAGGCCTGTAATGCTCTGAATTTCCCTCTTAAGATTGCTTTCCCAGTGTCCCACAGATTTGGGATTGTTGTGTCCTCATTTCCATTTGTTTCAAGGTATCTTTTGATTTCTTCCTTGATCTCATTATTGACCCATTCATTGTTCAATAACATGTTATTTAGCTTCCATGTCTTTGTGTGTTTTTAAGTGTCCTCCTTGTGATTGACTTAGTTTCATAGTATTGTGGTCAGAGAGGATACTTGATATGATTTCAATCTTCTTAAATTTATTGAGACTTGTTTTGTGTCCTGACATGTGGTCTATCTTAGAAAATGTTCCATGTGCACTTGAAAAATATGTATATTCTGCTGATTTAGGGTAAAATGCTCTGAAGATATCAATTACATCCATTTGATCTAGTGTGTCATTTAAGGCTCCTGTCTCCTTGTTGATTTTCTGTCTGGAAGATCTATCGATTGAAGTCAATGGGAATTGACTATGATGGTATTTCTGTCGGTCTCTCCCTTTATGTCCATCAAGATTTGCTTTACATATTTAGGTGCTCCTATGTTGGGTGTGTAAATGTTTACTAGGGTTATATCCTTTTGTCAGCTTGTTCCCTTTATCATTACGTAGTGTCCTTTTTTGTCTCTCACTACAGCCTTGGTTTTAAAGTCTATTCTGTTGGATATAAGTACTGCTAGCCCAGCTTTTTTTTCTTTCCATTTGCATGAAATGTCTTTTTCTATCCCTTTACTTTTATTCTGTGTGTATCTTTCAATCTGAGATGGGTCTCTTGGAGGCAGTATATATATGGGTCTTGTTTTCTTATCCATTCAGCTACCCTCTGTCTTTTGATAGGAGCATTTAAGCCGTTTACACTTAAGGTGATTACTGATAGATACGTATGTAGTGCCATTTTATTGTTAGACTGTTTTCCTCTGCTTTTTTTTTTTCTTTCTCTTCTTCTTCTTAAAACAAGCCTTTAACATTTGTTGCAGTACTGGTTTGGTGTTAACAAATTCCTTTAGCTTTTTCTTGTGCGGGAGGTTCCTTATTTCTCCTTCGATTTTAAGTGATCGCCTTGCTGAGCAAAGTAGCCTTGGTTGTAGGTCCTTGCTTTTCATCACCTTAAATATTTCACTTTCTTCTTGCCTGAAATATTTCTGTTGAGTCATCAGATGCCAGTCTAATTGGTGCTCACTTGTAGGTAATTACCTGCTTATCTTTTATGGCTTTTAGGATTCTCTCCTTGTTTTTAAGCCTTGTGATTTTAATTATGATGTGTCTTGGTGTAGGCTTCTTTGGGTCCAACTTGTTTGGGATTCATTCAGCTTCCTGGACTTGTGTGTCTTTTTCCTTCAAAATGTTAGGGAAGTTTTTATTCATTATTTCTTCAAATAGGTTCTCAATCCCTTGCTTGCTCCCTTCTCCTTCTGGTATTCCCACAATACAGATGTTGTGACACTTCATGTTGTCCAAAATGTTTCTTAAGCTCTCCTCATTTTTTTAAATTCTTTTTTTTTTTTTTTTGCTCTGCCTGGGTTTTTTTTCCCCCACCTTGTATTCCAAATCACTGATGCAGTCCTCTGCTTCATCTAAACTACTGTTTATTCCTTCTAATGTATTATTTATTTCAGATATTGCATTCTTTATTTCTAACTGGTCCTTTTTTATGCTTTCTATGTCTTTTTTCATGGTTTTAGTATCCTTATAATCATTATTCTAAACTCTCTATCTCATAAATTGTTTGTCTCCATTTTATCTAGTTCTTCTTCTGGAGAATTCTCTTGTTCTTTCATTTGAGGTCTGTTTCTTTGTCTCCTCATTTTGGCTGCTTCTTTGTATTTTCCACCTTAGTTGTTAAACTAATCAGTCTGTGAGATGACCATTGGTTAAACTAATCAAGCTGTGATCAGCAGCCCATCTTAATCTCATATAAAAAGGGTAGGTTATTTGATTTGTCACAAAATTTTCAAGGAGTAGACATATGGGTTAAGTTCTCATTATTACTCTGGAGTCTAACTAAAATCAGGAGATCAACTATAAAAGTTATAGAAGAAATATTTACTCTTTTTCTGTAAATTCAGACACATCTCTTTTTTCTGAGATTTTAAAATAAAACGAAAGGCCTCTACCCAAAAGAATATAAATAGTTATATCAAGATAAAGAATTAATAATAGCCTAGTGCATGTATTAGAAAATTTATGATTTAGCCCTGGCTGGTGTGGCTCAGTGGATTGAGTACTGCCTCTGAACCAAAGAGTCGCTGGCTTGATTCCCAGTCAGGGCATATGCCTGGGTTGTGGGCCAGGTCCCCAACAGGGGGCACAGCAACCACATATTGATGTTTCTCTCCCCCTCCTTCTCGCTCCCTTCTCCTCTCTCTAGAAATAAACAAATAAAAAATGTTTCAAAAAAGAAAATTTATGATTTATGTTTTAATTGGCATTTCTAATTCCTGAAAATTAAGTGGTTTTGCCTTGAGTATAGCCACTCACAAATGAAAGTTAATTAGTGGGTCACAGAACACTGTCCTTTCACAGATCTTGTTTTTCCCAGTAGAAAGCCAGACTCACCAAATATGTTTTGTACCACTAACTTTCATCAATATAGAAGAGATAAATGTAATGTTTAGCTTGAGATTGGAAATATAAACAAAATGTTTAATCCCAAAAGTTATACATTTTCCCAAAGGCAGGGATATATGAGAGATAACCTTTTAATATTCCTCTCTTTTTCATAACTCAGTGAATCTGTTGCTGATTTTATAGCATCTCTGCTTAACTCTGATTTTATACAGTGAATACAAGGTCAGGTGTGAGTCAATAGCGGCCAGAAACAGAATTTGCTTGAAATGATGCCTCATTCTAGGAGCACAGATCTATCTGGCTCCCCTTACATTGTCTCAGTTTAACAAAATTTTGTGTAATTCTCAAGTTCTGTAGTCTTTACCCCAACATAATATTGGATTCATTTAAAATGTGTTATGATTTTCAAACTGATTTATCTTTCCGTTTTTGGACAAGCTTTGTGAAATTCAGGGGTAAAGAATGTCAACTTACTCAATGAGTTTGATAAGTGAACACATAGCTTATTTGGTGTTTTGTTTATTGGTTTTACAGCTTTACTGAGGTATAATGGACATACATTAAACTGTAGCTATTTAAAATGTACAATTTAATAACATTTAATTTATGTATATACCCATGAAACCATTGCTGCAATCAAGATAATTAACATGTCCCTTGCCCCCAAAATTGCCTCACGCTCTTTTGTTTGACTCAGTTTTTAATCTAGGAAGATGTATCCACAAGCTCTTTAACTCCCTGCCTCAGAAAAAAAAATTACCAAGAGTCTATTCCTGAGCCCTTATTTGGGCAAGTTGAATGAATGCATGCAAGTTGTTGACAATGTATTTGTAAATGAAGGCACAAGATATCTGTCTTTAAATTGCACCATAAAAGAAGACATTTCCACAATAAACTCTATTTGTCCCAGGGGGTGTTAAGACTACTTGAAAGATGGAAATTGAAAAGTAAGCAATGATACTTTGAAAGGTCCTTGGTTTTCACCTCTCATAGGCCTGCAAAGTTCTCGGAAGCTAGACCTGAGAAAAAACCAAGAGATTCCTGACATGCGTATTATAGCTTCTGCCCTGTCTCAGACTTGGCGATGAAAGTGAAACCCCTACCCTTGGGTTTTATTTTGAAGAACCACATTTTATAACTGGTCTCTAATGAAATGTTATTTAAGACCTGTTTGATAAAAATCTTAACGTTCCAGATAAAATAATGTCAATAAAACTATTAAAATTATGGTGCGATGATTTTCTTGTCTGTGGTCTCTGCCTCGACTGGAGTCCCCACTTCCTGGCTCTGCTGCTTACTGGCTGTGTGTGCCCCTGGGTGAGACATTTAACCTCTCCAGGACTCAGCTTCCTTGCCTATAAAATGGATGCATGATAATTACAGAGTGTCCATGGGGAGGAGATAATAGAACAGACACTCGGTTGTTGTTAGCTGCTATCGCTGCACATACATTGCTTTTTCTAATCATGCTGTAAGCTAGAAGTAAGAGGTAAAACCTCTCATTTCAGTGTTGCTGACATTCTGGGGGTAACACAAGGGTAGGCAAAAGTGAGTGTACAGTTGTTCATGTGAAAAATAATGCAATAATTAATAAATAATAATACAAGTGTTTCCCACACTCACAACTGTAAAGCAACTCTCACCAACCCCTGTCTTTATCAGCCATCAATCTTCTGTGGAGCCAGCCATCTTCTGGTGGGACCTGGACACGTGCCCATGGCTCAGAGGTGAGCTGCTCTCCTGAGCTCTCCTGAACTGAGCTCAAGCTCCTCCCCTCTCAGCCCCACTTAAATTTAGGGAATAAAGACAGTGACACTCATCTGCCAGACGGAAATGCCTTCAAACACTCAGCTTCTCGAGGACGGAACAGGCCCACCCTCCCCTGGAAGCCCTCTGTGTTCTGGGTACCAGGTTCCGTTTCGGGGCCCTAGGGAAGGAGGTCTCTAAGTATGAAGTCGGTCCTTTGGGGACGTGTCTCTTGTAGACAGCCCTGAAAACATAGGCTAGCCTCCCAGTTGGAAAAGCTCTCTTGAAATGCTTTCTCACATTGTGTATCATCATCATGAAAAATTACCCACTTTAGTTCTGGCAGCTTGTCCTAAGGAAATCATCCAAAAAGAAAAACAATTTTTAAAAAAATACATAGAGGGTGTATGTACCCAACATTGATGCTAATAGTGAAAAATTCTCAAAAACGTAATGCAATAGCTAAATTTTGGCAAATCTATGGGTTTGGATATAATGCAGAGATTTAAAATTATAAAGAATGTATAGAGTCAGAAACTGTTCTGTTGAAACATTAAGTAAAAATACACCTTTATTATTACATATATGAGGTCTGTCCAGAAAGTATCCGAGCATGCACTCTGAAAAATGAAGACATTCATAGAAGATACAAGACACAAGAAACACTGTGCATAGGAAAACGACACTTCAGCCCCTTCAAAGTACGCACCTTGGGACCTCACACAGTTCTTCCAGTGTCTCTTCCAGTGTTCAAAACACTCTGCAAAATCCTTTGCTAGAATCACCATCAGCTGCCCTGTCATATTTTCCTGAATCGCAGAACAAGTTTTGCCACAACACGTTTCATGCCAAGAGCCTGTGCCAAAATCTCAGACACAGTAGTTTTTGGAATCCCCGGATCAGCTGCTAGTTCTCACACTGTCCGTTGCCCATCTTTGTGGATTGCAGCCTGTACACATTCAACATTCTCAGGTGTTTTGCGTGTTCCAGGCCTTCCAGATCATTTTCAACAGATTCTCAACCATCTTTGAAGCATTTGTGCCACACTTTTATTTGCACTGCACTCATTGCCTCGTCCCCAGAAGCTTTCTGAATCATCCGAATAGTTTCCGTGGAGGAATGTTCAAGCTTAATGCAAAACTTGATGCAGATTCGTTGCTCTGCTTGCTCAGTCATTTTGAATGCAACAACCACACAGTACACATGCTCACTCAACAGCGTCTACTACCCCTGCTGACTAGTACAGTGAAGTCATCATTGTTCACACATGCGCATTCCAGTCCACTCTCTTTGGCTGCCAGCTTACATTGATGTCGTGCAAACCATTCTCATTATATTAACAATGGCCAGACTTTTTCTAGACAGATCTTGCATAATCTAACCTCATAAAATAATATGAGCAAAGATAGAAAGAAATATGCAAGATGAAAACTACTTTTATGTTAATAGATTAGGTGATACTTTATCAGAGTTCCTATAATATTTCTTATTATATTTTTATTATAAAAAAGGATGGCTTCCCAGATAGCTTTAAAAGAAATCACATAGTCCAGGATCTCTCCTATAGGAAAGAAAGCCATGCATGTGCACTTACTGACGTATGTGTGTGTTATCGTTTTGTAGACTTTTGCTTCATCTGTCAGCCGGGGGGTGTGGGTGGAGAGGTGGATGGCCATGCCAGAGTTTGCCTGATAACCAAAAAAAATTCCTCCCTGGAAGAATTTCAGTTGTAAGAGATGTATAAGTATAGATGTGGCAGTTAAATTATAGCCAGCTTGGCCCCTGGAACAAGGGGAGCCTGGCAGATCTGGCTCTAGGCAAAAATGTAGTTAGTTTTGCATGGTGTAGGAAAAACGAAGTGGCGTTGGGGTGTTACAGATCTGTGCTCAACTTTGTGACCTTGGGATAATCAATTTAGGTTCAGTTCAAGTTCCTTAACTTTTCTGAACCTCAGTTTCTTCATCTGTGAAATGGAAGTAGTTACGATTTCACAGAAAAGCACTAGTGAGTATTTTCGTTTAGTTCACTGTATAGTGTTGGGGATTAAATGATGAATGAGACACAGGCTTGCTCTACAAACGGGGACGAGAACTCTGAGCTGGGGGCGTGGCATGAACAAAGGTGGAGCAGAGTGATATCCCGTGCTGTGGACAATGACTAGCACATCAGTATCATGGCAGAGCTAGAAACTGGAGAGGCAGGCAGGAGGCAGGGCCTTGTATCCCATACCCTTAAACTTTGCCCTGCATGCAACAGAGAGCCACTGATGGATTTTATGCAGAGGAGATGATTTTTTTTCTTTTTTTTGCATTTTGTACAGCATACTCTGTCAGACCCATGATGGAAGGATAAGGCTTATGGCATAAAAATCAAGAGAAATCACTGAATGGCCCGGTGAAAGATGATGGACCAAACAGTTCCAGAACAGAGCTTCTAGTCCTCTCCCCACCTCTCTGCACCACAAACCCACTCCTCTCTCAATGTCCTTCCCATCACCCTTGACTACTTATTCTCCCCCACACTCTACATCCATTCCATCAGCAAATGCTCTTGTTGGTTCTACCTCCAGGCTATAGCCAGAATTCAATGACTTCTCAACACTGTGACCACTCTGGTAGAAGCCAGTATCATCTTTTGCCTGGAATATTGCAACAGAATCCTAACTGTTCTCTCTGCTCCTGCCTCTCCCTTCTTCACTCTACCTTCAATGCAGCAGCCAGAGCAATCTTTAGAGCCTGACAGTCATGTGGCTCCTCTCTGCTACCCCAAACTCCCAACACTTCCCTTACCTCTTCCCCGCTTTTTTTCTCCTGAGAACTTACACCTTCTAACAACATCGTAGTGCTAAACAGATAAATATTTGATAATAATTAAATGATGAAAGTCATGATCTACGGTGGTAGAAGACAGAAGCCGTGGGGAGGAGATATTCTGAGAATGACTTTGGAGGTGAAATTGACCAGATTCAATAACTGATTAAATGTGTCGAATGTGGGGTCAGGACAATGCCCAGGTCTCTCATGTGGGCACCTTGATGGGATGGTGGTGAGCGAGGGAGGCAGTGGGGCAGGTGTGAGATATAAGACATCCTGAGTGAAAGGGCCCAGGGGGTGTACAAATGTAGGTGTCTGGTGGACAGCTGGGTACAGAGATCATAAGGGTCCCTCTCTTCCACCAGACTTACCCTTGCTTGGTGTCTAGATGATGTCTGATAGGGACAAAATTCAGATCAGAAATTCTCAAAGTTTAGGGTACATAAGACTGCCCCAGGGATGCTTGATAAAAGTCCAGATACCCTGCTCTGTTGATTCTAATTCAGTAAGAGCTGCAGGGAGTCCAGGAATCTGCATTTCAACTAGTGCCAGGGGATTCTGATGCAGGTGATCTGCAGGCCTCACTTGAAGAAACAATGACCTTGATCTTCTCTCTCAATTACATTTCATCCATTACCCTTAGTTGTCTGAAAAATACATTTGCATTCCTATTAGTTTCAAAAATCTGAATGTTGTCAGATGGAAATACTGACACCTGAGTAACACATAAACTGCATTACTTCTATGTGTTTGAGAAGGAGATTTATGATAACATATGTCATAATTATAGAACGTAACAGTATGTTCCAATGAGTTACACATAATTATATTAAAAGCAGTATTTAGGGCAATTATATCATTTGTTGAATTGTTATAATTTCACTAAGTATAGGATTCTATAATGGATTAAATTCAGAAACAGTGAAGTTTTACAGTGGCTCCCCTTGAAAAGTATTAAAGAATATGGGGTTTGCATTGTTTAGCTGAGTCCCAATTAGGGACTAAACACAATAGGGAATTAGATGCAATTTGCCTTGCTCTACCCTCTTTGGTTTTGTTCCACTCCCGCTCCCAACTCTATTCCTAGCCCCTTCCCTTCTGATAGGAGTTAGTCACTTACTCCAGTCTCCCCGGGCCTAATCCCCTCCACCCCCTCAGGCAGCCTCAACTTCTCTCTGCCATGCTCACTGTTCATTAAAAAATGCACCATCTTATTTTCTCAGAGCCTCAGGGGTCTAACTTCGGTTCATTGTTCGATAGACTCTTTGCAGCTTCAATGTTACCGATGATGGATGGTCCTAGCTGGGCAAAGCAAGGCCCGTACACCAGCAGCACCCAGGAGCTCTTTGGAACTGCAGGCTCTGATCCCATCACAGACCTATTGAATCAGGGTCTGCCTTTAAACAAGATCCCTGAGTGATTCCTCTGAACCTGCAAGTTTCAGATTCCCCACTCAGAAAACTAGAGTTTTGTTGAAACCTTGTCTTCTTTCCTGATGAGGAAACCAAGACCCAAAGAGCTGACCTCACTGGCCTGAGGCCCCAAGCTGGCAGTTAGCAGAGTCGTACCAGAGCAAGAATAAAGCTTTACTTTTATACCAATGGTGACAATTAAGCACCAACTATGTGCCTTACACACGTTTTCTCTTTGAAGCCACTCAACAACCTTACAATGAAGTTATTAGTCCTCCTACTTTCCAAAGCAAAAACTCAAAAGTCACAGATGGAAATTAATACCAGATCTTTCCAACTCCAACATCTATGCTCCCAAAACAAAACTTTTTATTTCTGACCCTTCAAAAACAGATGATTGGAATACCAGGCTCTCAGGCTCATGAAAAAATTGTTTCTTTACATTTGGAGTCTGTCTTTGGCCCTTCCAGCTCGGAACCCAAGGACTCACAAGCTCTTTCTCCTGAAGGAGACTTCTTCCCTCTTCTTACACCCCCAGCCCTCTCAGCTTCCAAAGCATGTTACATTATCTCATCAGCCTTCACTGGTGTGATGATTCATTTTATGTGTCAGCTCAATGGGGCTAAGGGGTGCCTAAGTGGTTGGTAAAACATTATTCTGAGTGTGTCTGTGAGGTTGTTTTGGAAGTGATTAGCAGTTGAACCAGTCGACTAAGGAAGATTAACCCTCACCAGTGTGGATGGGCATCATTCAAAAGGTGCAGGCCTGAATAGAACAAAAAGGCAGAGAATGAGTGAATTTTCTTCTCTCTTTTCTTGAGCTGGGACATCCATCTTCTGCCCTTAGACATCCAAGCTTCTTGTTTTCAGGCCTCTGAACTTCAAGATTTACACCAATGGCTTCCTCCATAACCGGGTGAGACAATTCCTTCAATAAATCTCTTCATGTATGTATGTGTAATTATGTTACACATGTTATATGTTATGGGTTCTGTTTCTCTGGAGAACCCTGACTAACACAACTGG
This sequence comes from Micronycteris hirsuta, assembly GCA_004026765.1. NCBI lineage: Eukaryota > Metazoa > Chordata > Mammalia > Chiroptera > Phyllostomidae > Micronycteris > Micronycteris hirsuta. The sequence continues at coordinate 25,920 of PVJI01015787.1, forward strand.
TTTGAGATGTAAACGTTTCAGTTACCTCCAAACCGACTCAGCTGCAGCTCCCATTTGAATGCAGAGTTCCATTTACAGTGAAGGGGATCTCCATATACCTTCACTCCCACCCACCCACGGGAGGCAGGGGACCCTGCACAGAGATTGAGATCTGTAATTGAAGGTAATTTCACTTCACTTATGCCAATGTTGCTCTGATGGTGTCTTCTCTCACCCAGGTTTCCATATGGGAATTCCTTGAAACAATTAGCACAGCTATTTCTTGAATGGGCAGTCTTATTTTTCATTTTTAAGTGGGCCTTTCTAATCCCTTTCTTTTCCATGCTCCACTTTAGCTTTTTAAAATTCCTGATAATCAAGGGCCCATGGTTTTCATCTTCTCCTTTTCTCTCCACCCCAAGTCTTCATTATAGTCCCCTTTCTTGATGATCTGCACCCATTCACATTCCTCATCTGTTGTGAAACAATAATTGAGAGCTACCAGCTTTAGGATTCAACAGCTTCTGTTTCTGTATATCTGAGGCAAACAAACTTAGCAAATAAAATGAAAATTTTATTAGAAAAAACTGCTCCTACAAATAATTGCCAGATTTAAGAACAGAGTTTGAATTTCTGAAGAATCCATGATAATCTTGCCACTTAATTTACCATTGTTTGTCTACTATTAACCTCTACCTTCCTCTGGGCATTTTCCGCCAGGATAACTATTTAATTCAATGAACTGTATGTGGAACAGTTATTTGAAAAAAATGAAGTGAGAAAAATATGGTAGACGTTAGAGTGGCCAACAATGTGAAGTGAGTGGTTTTCTATTAATTATTAACAATAACTATTAACAAATGTAAATATAATCAATTATTAATTCATTATATTTCGAATAATTTAGAAGATACTTGTGTAAATACCAAAGTTTCCCCTACGACTTTTAGCAAGCCTCCTTCTCAAACCACCTTTGAATGCTCTACGCCACAGTGCAGAGGCAGACCGCAAAACACACTTTTAATTGTATATTCTAATTGAGCTTAAACAAAAGGAGGGATTTCCTTGTTTGAGATATACATATAGTGAGGAATTATCTAATTTATACTGTGTCTGCGAGGTACCAAAACAGATAAAATATGAAACAAACAGATTGTTTAGCATTGTGAGACCCAAAACAGATTACTTAGCTGAATTCAACCCTTGTTTAATCTGTAACTTATCTGAAAAGATGTCAGTCTCGTGAAGCTTTCCGGGGGAGGGGTGAAACCACCCAACAGAAAGCTCAGCTTTTTACCCTTGACATTTCACAACCCCTCCTTAACGAGCACAAGCCCTCCAAAGGTATCAGCTGATTCCAATAAAGATTTTCAACAACTTCAGATATACATAAGGATGCGGTTACTTACTGTTCAGTTAAACCTAGTTCACAGAGTGAACTGTCTTTGTGACACTGAGGTTTTCCTTGGACGGGCCCAGTTCTGATGTGTGGCACCATTCCTTCCTCGACCTGGGGTCCCTGTGACCTGTTATTGCTCCTCTCGCAGCAAGCCCCTCAGACCCATCCGTCAGTACGGATGAGTGCGAAGCGAGCTTCCATCTTACCGCTTGAATGAGTCGACCCCTCTCAAGAGCATATATGTATATAATGGGACAGCAATATAAAATAAAAAGAGAATACAGCTATTATGAGAAATGGGTGCCTGCCTAATTTGTCAACCAAACTATTTCCATTTAATGTCATCAAAATAAAAACTGGAGTTTTTAAAATGAAAATTTCCCTAACTACTACGGATTTATCTCATTCATTTTGTTTGTATAACCAATCGAGTTCTATCATATGGAAAAACAAGCATACTATGCACCAAGCAGAAATAAAAGTAGGAGGTTCTCATATTCTTTTTAGTCAGATATCCTCACATTAATCTTTACAGATAAAAAAATATATGACTTTAAATATTTTACTTGATTTGAAGTTATCTCTATTTAAATCTCTTTTGGTTAATTCTTGTATGTGCCCAAACTAGGGATCAAGCCCACAACCTTGGCATATCTGGACAGCACTCCACGTAACTGAGCTACCTGGACAGAGCCTCCTTTATCTGTTTCATTGACCGTCTCCTTCATTGCATTTTACTTCCTGTCTTTGATGCCTCCCCCCAAAAACTCATGTATTCATGCAACAAACATGTACTGATTAACTGCATAATTATCGCACTTAAATCTCTACCGTAGCCCTATGAAGAAATACACTCAGATTAACTCACTCGTGTAAGATCACAGCACTCACAAGTGGCTACATAAGGCTTGGAACCTCTATTTTCTCCTTCCAAGTTCATAGATCTTTCTACTACATCACTACTATGAATCTATAAAAATACCTTGGAAATACACAGAACATACTTAGGACACCATGAATCTCCTTTGATTTGCAGTTTGGAGCCCAGCTGATAAAGAGTCTTATCTACTACCTCTTTCTTGAGTCCATATCACGTGAATACTACAAATCAGTGCTGAATGGGAAGAAACTTCCCTTCCCTTCCTCAGCTCAACTTTCTCCTGTTTCACAAAGAAATTGGCCTAACTCAGTTATACTAACATGTAATGTGAGAAAATGCCAACAGTTAATTAAGAATAAGCCTGTGAAAACTTGGGGGAAGCTACATGTTTCAATTATATTAATGAACACGCAAATGCAATCAAATCAAATGGATAAGCATTGTGTCAAGTTTTTAGAAGAAGAGAATTGCATTTCACATGCATGAAAGCAACTCTCTTGTAACTTAGAGAATACGAGACTAAAAATAAGCACACAAGAGAACCATTAAAATACTTATTATTTGAGTTAAATTAGAATTCTATGAGGATGGTTTCACCAAATGATTTGTGTTATTTTAATTTCCTCTCATAATCAACCAGATTCAAATTACTCTATCTGCAGGTTACATGGTTAAGCAGATGCTCCCTAAATATCAAATCCCATTTTTTATAGCATTTATCATTGATTTTAAAAGGTTTAATATCAACTTCAAACTAGTCACTAAATATCCTCTGGCTTTTAAAGTTGTCCACTCCTTCATATAATATTTCATAGATGTTGATTTTAAAGAAAAAAAGATCTCTCAGAGACAAGAGCTTTATATCTCAAAGTATTTTATGATTTAACAAGCTGTCCCTGGAATTGAAAAAGATGATGCTCGACTCAACTAAAATTCAATACCTGTTCTTTAAAGTGTGTTAACTGCAGTGTGGAGTTCTGACACTCACAGTCTGCATGCAATTCTAGTCCTTCAGCACCAAGAAATTGCCCATGGAGAAGGAACTGCTTCATGAATTCGACTTTATTACCCATTTATAAGTAGCTGTATTTCTTCAAGTAGCTTTGATACTTATGAGCATTAACAGTGACTGATTGCACCCTGATCAGGATTTCCTGGTGCATTTCCTCCAGCACATCCATCTGAGCCATGCTCTTACCTAATGGGAAAATAAAATTGAAAGGAGTAAGTGAGGCCAATGATTTTATTTAAAAGCAGAAAGAATAGAGGTGGACGAGAAGTCAGACTTGTTACCTTCCAAAGCCCAACCAGTACCAACCCCAAGTAAGTGCCAGGGTCGATGTGATATGAGAGTTCTCAAAATGCTATACTTTGAACTGAGTGTTTGTAAAGAGAATCACTGTCTAAGTACAGAAGATGACCCTGTTATTTAAAACACTGTATTGTAAATTATTTGGTAAAGTAATTTTTGTGAAGTGAAATTTTTTTCACTTAATTTATCTTTCACATGGAATTAGAATAATTTGAGTACACCAGAATCTATGTTGGATTTCTTAAGACCGGAATATACACTGAATGCTGTATAGTGGGAGGGGAATTATTTTTCACCATGAACATTCAAAAGCCACCATAACTGACCCCCAAAGAGTAGTAAGTAGAAAAGCAAAGGCTTCCTTCTGACAGCATCATCTCCTTGCCCCCTCAGGAGCTCCATCAAGGCAGTCAAGAAAACCCCAGTTACCACTCTTTCCAAAGCCCCTTATGATGTCTTTACTATAAGCAACCTAGACTCCCCTTCCCAGTCCCACAGGCAGCCCAGAGACTGGTAGTGAGAGAAAGACACAGCCAACGAGAGACGCCTGTGCAGAGTTTACCATGAGTGTCCTTGCCTACAGTCCCTACTTTGTCTCTCGGCTAGATACCTAATAAACCAACCAGTGTTTATGACCAGTTTGTATAATTTTGACATTCATTTTCATACTTGGTTCAACATTATGACATTTTTATAAAGCAAGTTGGGAGAAAAATAATGAGAGACTCAAGTACATTTGGGGGCGGGGGACCAGGAGGGGAATATGCCAGTTACCCTAGAGGTTGAATTTTTTCATTGCTCTTTTAATTCTAATATATCAATCATTTATCAAAACCTGCACATTACACAGGTTGGAGCAAAAGTAGGTTTACAGTTGTTCATATGGAAAATAATACAATGATGAATAGACAATAACACAAGAAAAAACTGTTCTGCATACTCACAACTGTAAGCCTACTTTTGCATCACCCTGTGTTTGCAAGAAACTGCGCCAGACTCCTTAAGAGATAAAAGATGTATATATCAAACTAAAAGATTCAAATAGTGCAACGAAATGTTACAGACAGAGATAATCAGCTAGTGAGGGGTGGGAAGAGAGAAAGACGGTAGAATGCAAAATGTCTTCATGGAGAAAGTGATTTGAAAATAAGTACGATTTGGACATGTGAACATGAAGGAATATAAACCAGATATAAAGTATAAACCAAGAGTTTTATAGTGTGATTTCATGTGCATTATTTCATTAAACCCCTATCTCACCTCCCTAAAGAAGGTCAAGCAGTGTGACTGAGACTGGCTGGAGGCCCCTATGAGCATTTTTTCTTCCTTACCGTCGGGTTGGGACCATGTTACCCAGCCTTGTCTATGGGATGTGGACAGAAGTGATGGATACCACTTTTCGGGCCGGGTCATGAAACACCATATAGTCCTCCACACTTTCTCATCACTTGTCAGCCAGGTGACTGCAAAGAAGCTAACAAGCCCTCCAAGGAGGCCTTGGATTATTGTGGTGCCATAAATGAAATATAGTCAAAGTAAACCGAGTCACTGCTTACAGTAGAATCCCCTCCCCTCTATGACACACACACACTTGCTCCCCTGAGGGCGGTTTCAGGCTTTGCAAGAGCAGGAAATCAACGTTTACTGTGTGTGTTAAGCAATCTAGATCTGGAGAGCATTGTGACAGCAGTGAGCTCTAAGGTCCTGACTGATCCCAGGAGTACTACAATCATCATCGTACACGGGAGAAAAAAATATCAAAGCATGCACAAGAATAAGAGGAAGTTGAAAAGCATGATACAAAAGCAGAGAAAGTTCAAGTTCAAAGCACTTCATCATCAGACCCCCACCCAGTTTTCTAGCTGTCCCATAGGATTTGCCGTATTCCCAAAATGACATGCCTGTGCTATAACATTTCTGCTTATTCTGTCCTTTTTTCCTGGAAGTCTCTTCTCTTTGGTGTCTTTCATATATCTACTCATTTTTCAAAGTTCAATGTACCGTCACCTCACTGACTGAACCTCAGTAACAGCCTCCTTGTTGCAATGTGATGCGGCAGAAATCGTGAAGAACTAGAGCCAGAAGAGAGAGGTGTACACTTGGGGTTCACCTCTTACTAGCATGATCCTAAGCAAAGGACTTAAATTTCCTGAGTCTTCCTCCTCTCTAAAATGTATCATCAATTATTGTTTTTACAGGACCATTGTGAAAACAAGGTGAGATGATGAATGAAATGTGTCCCTGGTACACAGAAATTGTGAAATATTTGTTCCATCTACTCTATAGCCCTTTATTGTTCTATTCATTCCTGTCTTCCCTAAAGACTGAACTCCAGAAGAGCAGAAGCCTCGTACTAATCATCTTATAGTATGCACCTAATATGTAGTAGGTTTTTTAGTCGACATTAGGTAGAGCTACATTTGACAAAAATTTAAAAGATGAAATTACATCTACAAGGTTTTTTTCTTTCATGTAAAAATCTAGACATGAGAATCCAGGCTGCTGAGGAAGGTCCACAGCTGAGTCAGGATCCCACACTCCTTCTAGGTTTATTCCTGACACACTAAGGATGTGACCCTTGCTGGCCTTGTCAAGATGGTGAATGGGCTCCAGGCACAGTAATGATATTTATACTCCAGGCAGCACAAAGGATAAGGGCATGGCGCTCTCTTGATGGATACCTCCTGGAAGTAGCACAACCACTTCTGCTTACCTATCATTGGCCAAAGCCTGGTTGTGTGGCTCCACCCACCTGCATGGCTGCCTGGGAAATGTAGTTTTTAGTTCATGCCTCCATATACCCAAATAATATTCAAAGGTTCTGTTACTGAGGAAGGAGAGAGGATTCGTTATTGGAGAGATCACCGGCAGTATCTGCCGTGTTAAACATATGACTGTGCTTTGGGAAGTTGATTCTGGCAGTGATGTAGTACATGGAACCAAGCAGAAAAGCAAAGAACAAGGAGAATAGTTGGGATAATACAGTAATACTTACAAAAGCTCCCTCTTGCTGAGTATTGTCTATGCGCCAGCTCTTTACCCACATTCGCTTATTTGTCACCTCAATTTTTCAAAGCAGCATTAGAGTTCAAGTTTTAGCAAAACATTTATTCTGACATTGATTTGTGGGGTGGTTTAAAATAGCAATTGTTATATCTTATTATTTTGTGGATTGGGAATTTGGGCTGGGCTCAGGAAGGTGAGCTTTCTCTCCACATAGTGTTGTATTCAGCTGTCAGGTGGGCTTGTCTGAAATGTTCAAAACAGCTTCCCTCACCTGTCTGGAACCTGGGCTCAGCTGGGACTGTGGCCAGAGCGCCTACCTGTGGTCTCTCCAGAGCAGCAGCCTCAGAGCAGCAAGACTTCCAGCATGGCAGCCCAGAGTTCTGAGAAAGAGAAAGAGAGCGCACAAGCACGCTCCAAGATACAGAAAGAGAAAGTTGCTGCTTTCTTGAGGGCTGGGCTCTGAAAGAGGCACAGCAGCATGTCTGCCATATTCTATTGGTCAATCAGTCCCAAAGCCTGCCCAGATTCAAGGGGAGGAGTCAAAGATCCCACTTCACAACGGAAGGCGTGGAGAATTATTTGCCAGCCATCTTAAACCCTCCACAGTGCCTTGCACCTAATCGGTATCCAATAAATGTGTATTGAATGGTTTGCAGATTTGGTTCAGTTTAGACACAGAAAAATAACATAATAATAAGAGATACTGAGTGTATGAGAAATTCAAAAATGAATACACAGGCCCTGGCCAGGTAGTTCAGTTGGTCAGAGTGTCGTCCTGATGCGCCGAGGTTGCGGGATCATTCCCTGATCAGGCCACATACAAGAATCAAACAATTAATGCATAAATAAGTAGAACAGCACATTGATGTTTCTCCCTCACACAAAAATCAATAAATTTAAAAAATTTTTAAATGAATACATAGATTTGGAGCATGGGATCTAATTTTACATTTGGCAAATAAAAGTGGAGTTTAATCCAAAGCATGAGGTAAGAAAGCTAACCATCATTCTTCCTCACGTCCTATACTTTACCAACAGTTCGAACTGGTTGTTTGCTTTTTGGCATTAACTGGGAATTTCTCCAAGATTCAAGCCAATTACTCTCTTCAGTCCCAGAGACAAGAAAACACAGCCAGATAAGAGTGAGTTATTGGCTACATATAAGCTTCTTTGGCAAGTCTTAGATGAAGGCTGTAAAAGGCAGTTAGTTGAAAATGCCCTAGGGAGAGCTCTCGTTTATTGTAAGAAAACCTGTATCTGACAGGTACCTTTTCCCAGGTGTTTAACGACTTTCTTCACAAGCGAGGCAACACTGAGGTCTTCATGAGATACTCTTTCCTGCTAGTGACATTTTTATTGACAGCATGATCCCAACAAGTTTGGAAAGCCATCTCATTATTATTCAGGACAAGAGGGGTCCCAAATAAAGGAACGGATTTAGAGCTGGTCTTGATGTGGTCTGTCAGATGCTGGTTCTAACTGATACTGATACAAACCCTCAGGTGTCCTGGTCAACTTGCATAAAACCAAGTAATTACAATGCTGACTCTCGTTCATCAAACACCAGACTGGATTAAGTTCTGCTTGTCCTGATGATGACTTGAAAATGGTAAGTTAGTGAAATAAGCACTTAGACTTTTTCTTTTCACCCAGCTAATTAGCCATTTCATTTGTAAGGGAGCTTCAGCTTTCTTTTTAGCTAGCTTTCCACTTCAGCTGTTACAAGACTGCCTAGATCATAAATCTCTCAGGGTGCGGCTAGACCACACCAGGGTTAAGACAAGTTCTTTAGAAATGAGTTTCACACCCATTCCTGCCATGCCATGCAAAGCATTTAAAAGTCGTGAAAGTAAACACTTGACAGATCCAATCCTGTAAGAATAATAAAAATGGGCTTAGAGGAATTCAACTTATGTATCTAATAAAAATCAGTAGTAATCCTTCCAGAAATATGATATGTTGAATAATATTTCTACTGTTTCTACTTGAAGTCTTAAGGAAAATATCTGGGATACATTCAACTGAAGGAAAATCAACACTTAATGGTTTTTGCTCATTGAGTATGAAAAGTTGCTGCATAGGTTTACAGGGAAGATGAGGTGTTACAGGCATATGTGGGAAGAACCAGTGCAAATTTAGCAAGTTAGCTAATAACTGGACAAATCTGACTTTTAACATAATGGTGGTGTTGTTCAAGTACGTGGCTGGCTTTGATTGGTTGACCTGGGAATAACCTTCTTTCACTGTGTAAACAAGATTGAGCAAGTGACTTCATTGACCCTGAATAAGTGATTAGAAGTAGTTTTCCAGCCTACATTTATATTTAATCAACTCCTTTGGAAAGATCTTCAACTTTGTCTTTTTTGTTCATAGAGAGGTTCCTTGACTCAAGTTCTGTCATATGGTACATGTGAAATGTAGGGGTTTATCACCTTAACCAGCTGTAAGCTGCTACGCTCTTGGAGGTTGGAGACTTCAGACCATGCATTCACTACAAAGGCAGGCAGACCACCTAATACATCCATCTCAAGAAAAACAGGGCATTGCTTAATCAACATTGCTCACACCGAAGCAGCTTCCGCTGCCCATGGATTTCTAGGCCTGGGTGTTGGTTCTCCCAACTGTATTCAGGTTTACAGGAGATTTTTCTATAGTGCATCAAAACCTGCCAAACTAGACCATGTTGTGTAGAATAGCATGACAGTCAAGTGTGTGAATCTGTCTTTAAATTGCATGGAATGGAGCCCACTTCTACTACTTTCTCTAGCTACTGTGGCTTGGGGCAAGTTACTATTCTTTATGACTTACTTCTGTACCAATAAAACGAAGAGCATAATGGTTGTGAGGATTATGAGAACCCATGGTATCTGTACATGAAAGTAAGGGCTCAAGAAATATCAGCTATCATTATTATCATCAATTGCCAGCTAATGATCTTCAAGTTCATTGCCAAAAGGGGTGGGACAGGAAGATCCAGATTGCAAGATGCTTTTTCAAAGCCTAGTTCCACTCAATGACTACCTTCAGGCCTTGACTTAAAACAACGACAACCCCAGAAATGTTTTTGACAGTAAACATGAAATATTCTTTCTCCAATCACATTTTTTTACCCATTGAGGTAGAAAAGAATTCCTTTAAAAAAAAACTTACTATTTCATAAAAAGCACATTAAAATCTGGTTGTAGTAATACCTGCTGGGCATCCATGTGTTTGCTCCACACTTAGTAAAGGAAAGGGCCAAACCAAAGCAAAAAGGAGGGTGGCCTCTTGTAAGGTCATGTGCATCACAAACCATGTTTGACAAACGTGTTTGACTGAATCGGTGTCAATGACAGGTGATGAGGAAGTTGAACACGCTGCTGACAGACAGGCTACACAGGTCTCCATTCGCCAACATTCTTTGATTGGAGCTGGAATTGAATACAGATTTGAGCTGATTGCTCAGTTGGTTTGACTCTCCTGCAGCTTTTTGTTCTCACCTCCATCCCTCGGAGAAAATGGTCCATACTTACCTGGTGGAGAATTTTCCTTTTAGGACCTAGGGGTATGTCAGGATCTTTCACATTCTCCAGGTATCACACTTCCTGGGGAATAGCTGAAAGCTACAAACAGTCCCAGCCTGACTGATTTTAACCCTTCACACCGAGAAGGTGATGTTTCATCATAAATCAGGAGAGACTTCCACCCACCACCTCACACTCTACCAGAAATATTTACCATCCCCAGTAGCTGCTACGAGCCTTTGTGCTGCTCTGTGAAAAGTGTGAAGGGTGAGAGGCAAGGGGAACCGAAATTCAGCTGCCAACCTCTGTGGCAGAAAAGATTTATCCCTTGGAAAATGTAGGCTATCACTGGAGAGATCCGCCCCTTAATGGCTTCCGACTCCACAGAAATTGTCGTCAGGGAGACTGGAGTGGGTGCTTGTCATGCAGAGACCATCCTGGCAGCATGCTCGCCGGGCGGGCAGACTCGCTCTAAGTTACTGATTTCTACCTCCCGTTTGTCCAGGCTCCATCATAACCAACATGCACTCGAACATACAAAAGACCTGATCCTGCCCATTAATGATAGATTCACAGAGTGGGCCCGATGAGCGTCACAATCAACTCTCAAAGAAAAAGGCAGACGTCTCTCCCTGGTAGTGGGATTGTCTGTCGGCGCAAAACGCTGTGAATTGCTCTATAGTCTTAGGCTCCCTTTCTCTGAATCCCTATGGCACTCATTATGTGCACCGCACAATTTAGCCCTTGATGATATACTGTCTCGTATTGTTCTCTAATTGTTTCTCCACCCAGAGAAGAGGTGGAGTTTCTTGAAGACGTAATTTTTTTTTCCTAATGTGATTTCTATAATTGTCTGTAGCTTCCTCCCCTCAACCTCTGTCTGGTAATTTCTCTTCCATTATGGTATGTACTTCAAATCTACCTAGATGAAGAGAAATAAAACAACAACCGCCTCCCCAAGGAAACAACTGGTGGAAAAATAAGAAGTACCTGCACCATCGTGCACACAAAACGATGTGGAAGAAAATATCTCTAAAGGTAAGGAAGTCAGTCAACACTTGTTTCATCGGCCAACGAAACAGCTAACGGAGCATGAGCATGCACTTACAAAAACCCCTTCACTCCTCCGCCGCCACCCCACCCTTCTCCACAGGGAGAGGGAAGGCTCTAAAATGATGAGGAGCGTGACATGCTGAAACACCGATCTGACCCACCTCGGATTAAAGTTAACATTTAATAACCCGCACCCGTTACTCCTGGAATTGCTTGCTTGAAATGCAATCTGCAAAAGCAACTAGGATTTCCGTTTCTAGAAGGAATATATTACATCCCTCATCATGGTAAACAAACAACCATTTCAAACCAGACGGTTTCCTTTTACACAGACACTTCTGGCAGGGCAGAATCGACCTCATTGTGAATTTATTTTTCAATATGGGCCTGTCTTCAGAAACGCTTTCAGCTTTTCCGGGACAGCAGTCTGCAGCAGCCCTGGCAGGTCTGTGTGCCCTGAAGGAACAGGCAAGGCACACAGGGGTGGGGAGACCTCCTCCTGGCTCTTGCGATCAGTTCAGCCTCTCGCTGACGACTTTTTCTGAAGTTCAGTGCATGCTGTCAAAAGGGTAAAAAATGATTTCTTCATAAAACTTTTATGTAACAACTAGAAAAGAAAAAATCCAATGCCACATGGATTCCCTGACCTTCCTTGAAGTTCTCCATACTTAGAAAGGGTTTGTGGACAGGTCCCTCAAGAACAACGCCCGTGTCCTTGCTATTCAGCAAAACCACACAGGTATACACTGCGGAAGAGCAAGGCGTAGGCCATTTTTACAGCCCCTCAAAGAAAGAAATTCTACAACCCCCTCTGCTTCATCATTTATCAACTGCCGCGTTAAAAAACAATTGTGTGTACGGGGTGACTCACGCTTCGGTGAGCCCAGGCTATTCCGCCCCATGGCCCCCTGTCCCCTTAGGCAGGACTGGGCACAATGCAAAATGAAAACGCAAAGCCCCTTGTTAAAAACATCACTAAGAATTTCAAGATGGTGACAGCAGAGCATTAAACCAAGAGCAGGCCCCTGTATGATTGACCTCAGGGAGGACTGCGGGTAGGTGTGCACTTACAAGCCCATTTCGGTCCTTCTCTGTCACATCCTCTGTTTTTATTTCTTCACGTTTATTTCTTTGTTTACTGGTTTACCGTCTGTCTTTCCCATTAGAATGTAAGGCCCATAGATCTTGTCTATCTTATCCAGCACTGTACATCTGTGCTGGGCACATAGTAGGCATGCAATTTGCAGGACGATAGGGACAAAGGAAAGAAGGGAAGGAGAGTAGAAGGGAGGGAAAAGGGGTGCACCCACTGTAGTTCGTCCTCGGTCCTCCCCCAGCAGCTCATCTATTTTTAGTTGCCTTATTTTCCCTTGTACTTCTCCGGCCCCTAGCCCTGTCCTGACAAGTAGGGATCAAAGAAAAACCTGGAATGAGATAAGAGAATGTAACATTCTTGAGCACTTGCTACCAGACCCTCATCGGTGTCTGCCCTTTAATACAAAGTCTCTCCTTTCTTTCTGCTAGAATATTCTGATGAGAGACAGACACCCAGTACATCTACTGTGGGACCTGGGCTGGACCAGAACAGCACCTGAAGCAGCATCTCTCTCTCTCCCTCTCTCTCTCTCTCTCTCTCTCTCTCTGCCTGCTTTGGCAGAAGCTCTGCCATTAACACCCAGCTTCTCAGATTACCCACGTTGCTTTCCCCTCACAGCGCCAGTTTTCACATGGCCTCCTGGGCCCTGACTCCACCTCAGGACTTTTCAGCTGAAACTCTCACCTTTAGCTGCTCATCTCAGTGTCACCTACCCTGCTCCACAGGAGAAGCAGGCTTAAGATGAAACATCACTTGGGACAGCCACCCACACGCATGAACTGAGGGTATACAGCAATGAGGTTAAAACATGAGAGTCAGGACATAGCCCCCCAAATCAACGGTGCACAGCACAGGGAGTCTGAAAGGGGGAAAGAGGCTTTAGGACTTCAACACAGATTGGCTAACGCCACCCTAAATTGTTGACGCAGGGTTTCAGACCCAAGGCTTTGTTCAAATTCCAGCTCTGCCACTGATTTTATGGTTAAATAATATTGCGTTATATGTATGCACTACATTTGCTTTATCCTCTCGTGCACTGATGGACATTTAGGTTGTTTGTACAAATACTTCTTAGTATGCCACATGCTTTCACATATGTTATCACATTTGATCCGCACTAAGGCGGGCATCATCTTCATTTCCATTTTACAAATGGGATTACACAGTCAGAAAGGTTAAGTGTCTTGCCTAAAACTGGCACTATACTTTCCCTTCCAGCAGTAATGAGGAAAATGAAATAGCCTTGAGGAGACCGCAAGGTGAGAGCCGCTTGGAACACAGCAAGGAAAAACAAAGAAAATAAAACCGTCTGCGTGGAAAAACAAACAGGAGTTTCAGGAAGAAGGGAGAGAAGAGCGTGCTCGGCTGAGCAAGGAGATAAAACATTCTTCAGAAATGGGAATCTCTGAAACTAAAATTTTAAAAGATTTTTGCATTTCTTTGATGTAAACCTCAAAATCCTTCAGCCCTTAGAACTGCCTGCTATATACCAAAAAATGATTGTGAGAGTGAGTTTTAGTGGGAATGTGAGTAAAGGGGCTAAAACGGCACGCTAAGGTGGGGGGACCCCGAAGAAAACGTGCGTCGGAGAGGGAGGCATCGCAGATGCTGCAGACTCCAGTGCTCAGGCCAGAAATGACCAGGAAAACCAGCCTCGCTCCGGGATGCCCAGGATGGTCTTTGGGGCAGAGAGGACTCCTGTACTTGAGATGGTGTTGGCATTCAATCCAATTTCGTTTGAATTTCAGGGGACAAGGAATGTCCACTGATATTTAGATTACAAAGTGCTTTGGTGCCCCGACCAGCAGGGCAATCAACTGGGGTAGACCTGTTAGTGAAGGAGTGAGAGGGACAGGAGGCGCGAAGAATGGCAGCAAGACAAGATTCTGATCAAGCTGCAAATTTTATTTAAGGATCGCGGGTATATATACTGGTTGGCTGAGGGGCGTTGCTGGAGAAGCTCGGTGGAGTCGTGGGTCTTACTGATTGGTC